>JAODIE010018014.1:0-51560 GCA_027575565.1 Diploeciton nevermanni
TGACTACTTTTAGGTGGTTTAACGGAGAATTTATGAAGAGCACTTAGATTTCTCGAATTCACTTGAAGATTCAATTCCTTTGAGATATTTAAGAATGTTCTGAAGAAGAAACTTATTGCAAGAGACCTTCTGTATGAGACCATTCCACCTGGAACTTCTGCTGGAAGTGGTAAATTATTTAACAACAATTGGTTCGCCGATTCTAACAAAGAATCATTCCAATTCTGACCAATTAATTGTTTTGTTTGTTTTATAAGAATAGTAGTTGGGGCCATTCCACCAAATGCAATATTGATATCTTCAATTTTATATTCTGGACCTTTAGAAAGGACAACATTAATTGCGGTATTTACAATTGCAATATCATCATCGCGTCGACGAGATTGCTTGTGAGCGTATACAAATTGATTCTGTGTTGTGAATGGAATTTCAATCGCTTCAAGAAATTCATTCTGGTTTACAACATTCCTTCTGTAACCAGTGTAGAAATGTTCATCCATAGAGATGATACGATTTCCAGCAAGGCTCCGAAGGTGAAGGCGTGCTTTGATTACCATCCAAATTGGATTTAGATCGGAAATAGGACTGCCTGTCATGATGTTACCTCCAATTGAAGCAACGCTTCGAATTTGTTTGCCAGCAAACCAGTGTAACATTTCGACAACAGCTTTGCAAGTCCGAGTTTCCCATTCTGGTTTAGTGGCCACTAATTCCTTGAAAATGAATTCAATTCTACCCAACGTAATAGCAGCACCAATTCGAACAGATTCATTTGATACTAATATTTGATTCATTTCAGGAACTACTGTAGGTTGAATAAGCACAGGGTAAAGTTGAGCCTTGAATTTGATCTCAACACCTACTTCAGTATTTCCAACAATTATTTTTGCTCCCGGATGTTGTTCAATTAGTTGTTGCAATTCCTCGATAGTAGATGGACGGAACCAAGTTACTTTCTCACCCTTGAAAATCAAATATTGTTTGTCATAAGAATCAACTAATTTTAATGCCGGCGGAAAGATAGGTTCCTGAGAATCGTCATAAGGTGTAAATTTACTTGGTTCATATAGTTTTTCATTTTCTTCTTCTGTTTTATTGTTGCCATTTTGCAGCCTGCAGCATTTATCTCCCATTCCACATCCATTCAAACCATTTGCAGCTTGCATTAAGTCCCAGTTCTCAGTTAAAATTTTGTATCCTTCAATAATTGGTCTGTATCCTGTACATCTACATAAATTTCCTTGAAAAGTGACATCCAAATCTTCCATTTTGGGCTTTCCATTGTTCCTCAACAATGTATACATTGACATTACAATTCCAGGCGTGCAGAAACCACATTGAGAGCCATGAGCTTTTACAATTCGTTCTTGTACAGGATGAAGACGTGTTTTTGTTGACCCAATACCTTCGACTGTAGTCACAGCTAAACCATGCAAAGAACAAACGGGTGCTAGGCAAGCATTCATCGGATAATGGCTATTTTAAAATAAAATTTCATTAAAATAAAATTTCATTAAGATTGTTTTCAGTGTGTGCAAGAAATACTAAACCTACAAAACTTTGTTGGATTTCCTATTGTATTTTGAAACCATAACGGTACAGGCTCCACATCCACCTTCACCGCATCCTAATTTTGTTCCACATAGCGATACTTATCATATTTACTTAAGGAAAAGCAAACTTGGTCTGATATTAAAGTAGAAATACAATGAATATTAATTTGACCCTGAACTACAACAAACAATACATTTGCAAATAATAAATTCGAACATTTATGATCCGACACGTATTGGCTTATTAAAAAAAGGATACGTTTATTTCTCAAATATATTAACAATGTCCACTCTGGATTGACATTCTTCTCCACAATCTAAAAATTTATTTTTGTTGTGAAGAGGAATAAAGTAAATAAAGTAGTTATGTTATTCCATTTACCTGTTTTCCATTTACGTAGAAAACTAATGTTGCACTTTTTTCCATTGTGTCCATTGGAAATTTTCTTAAATCAGTACAAACTAATAATAGTTTATGATACAGCTTCAACCAGCAACTCAAGTCAACATCAAGTCCACAACATGCATTGTTTTTGAAACCTACCATCTCTCTTTATTTTAAGTGGGAGCGATTTGTTGAACTTGTTTCTGTACATAAAGCATTTAATTAACATTACAATGCATATTACATGAATAGATGTTTGAAGGTGATTATACTGATGCTATAATTCTCACATTTATTATATTGTTCTCTCAGCACATTTATCATTATCCTCAAGTAATGTGTTCAAATACTTAGTTTATTACATTCTCTACAAAATGATAATTCTAATCGCATTGTTTATCGTTATGCTAAGATTATATAATTATTAATCTCAATTTTTAGGTCATAAAATAAAGCATATCGTAAATGTCAGTGTTCTAATATCTATTAAATGCATTTCAGTAAACAAGTAGTTCCAACAACAATAAAGTAATTTAATAAACAAGTTATTCTTGCATCAAAATAACAAGCAATTGCATCATATATTTTCTTTCCTTGTTGATGCTATGACAATTCAAGTTTTAATTAATTCTGGTTACAATTAGTCCACTCCCCGTGTAGATGTGACATTTTCAAACTTAAATATACTCCGTACACACTTGGATTTCCTCATTTTTCTTTAGAAGGAAAAGATTTTCTAATGGTGCCATACAAAAATGTTCCTAATATCCACTCCTGACTTCTCCATTAATTGTATTGATAGAATTGTTAAAGGCTGTTTATCTCAATGATTAATTTTGCAATGGGGGTAATGAAATAAATTTGTTTTAATGGCTTGTTCAATGGTAACAATTAGTTTTAATTCTTCGTACGTGACATTAACCACTTGTTTTGCTGAAAGTTGATCCGTAGATAGGATGTCACCTGGAATTTGACCCTGGCTTGTGACTAATTTATGCGAAATAGTTCTTTATCGTAATTAATGCCAACTATACTATGCTGGAATATGCTTTCATTTCTTTACTGCTGTCAATATTATTGATGTATTAGTATGAACACTGCTTACCCGAGAATTTATGTAGCACACTCAATTGTCTCGAATCTACATAAAGATTCTTTGAAGATATTTATGAATGTTTTGAAGTAAAAACTCACTGCAAGAGACCTTCTGAATAAGACCATTCCTACTTGAAAGCGTTGCATTGAAGCATAGTCATTTAGTCATACATATCAGTATCTATAATAAACAACAAAATCATTTTTTGTTTCTGTTTTAAATTTATATGTTAGAACAACCCAAAAGTGGAAATTAACAATTAACATCAAATAAACTCCAACACCTTGTTTCTAAAATCAACTACGTTCTTAAAATTAAGTTTACAAATACTCTAATTTCCAAGTGGATTTAACTGGCTCTACTTTCTTAACCAGAGAATCCTGACAAGCCATTCTAATACGTTCTGCTGTTGCAGGTGCATTCAAGCGGAAATTCTCCACAACACAATTTTCCCTACGCGCTGCTTTTATAGCCTCTCTTATAGCGAAAATAACCGACGATGCCAAAATCAACGGAGGTTCTCCAACGGCCTTCGAAGAATATACCGCTTTTGGGTTTGATGAATTTTTCAATAACGCGACATTAAACTCAATAGGAATATCCCCAAAACCAGGAATCTTATATGCTCCAGGTCCTTTACACATAAAGGTACCATCAGGGGAAACAACCATTTCTTCCATAACATAGAACCCATAGCCCTGCACGAATCCACCCTCAATCTGCCCAATATCAATGGCTGGATTGAGACTATTACCCACGTCCATGACAATATCGGTACGAAGAATTTGATGATCACCAGTTAGACAATCAATTTCAACTTCAGTAACAGCTGCTCCAAAAGAATAGTAGTTGTGTAACCTATCACCCTTCTTGGTGACCCAATTATAATTAAGTGGTGGTTCACGATGAAATCCTGTAGCAGCAAGATTGATACGTTCTTGAACAGCAGTAAAAATCAAATTTTCCCACGTATAATCAGGATATTTTGCTTTGAGTGGTTTTAGGCGCTCGTTTAGTTTAATGCAAGCATCTCGAACCGCCATTCCATTGTAATCAGAGCCTATACTGGCTGCAGTAGGGACTGAATTGGGGACTTTGTCAGTGCTAACTTCAGTTGTGTGAATCAATTCAAAGGGAATGCCAAGTTCTCTACTGGCAACTTGGATCATTTTAGTATGAAGTCCTTGACCCATCTCAACTCCACCATGAGTCAACATAACTGATCCATCTCGATAAATCAGAACAAGAGCACCAGCTTGTTGATAGCTGTCTACGGCATAGCCTATACCGTAAGTTGTAGTCGAAATATCAATGCCTCGTTTTTTCCAACGATTTTCATCGTTAAACTTGTTAATGCCTTCTTTTCTTTTGAAATACTCGGAGTTTATCAAAACTTCCTCGAAGCACCTCCGAATATTACAGTTGACCATCGGCTGGTGATAACAAGTAGTATCACCTTCTCTGTACATATTAATCCTAGCAATCTCAACTATATCCTTCTTCAAATATTCAGCTACATCTCGGATCATATTCTCCGCTGCAAAATTTGTTTGCGGATTACCAAAACCTCGAAACGAAGTATTTGTTGGAAGATTAGTTTTGCATATCCTTCCCACTGCATCAACATTTTTAATATGCATTGAATTGGTACAATGTGATATACCATGGGTCATTATCCAACAAGATTGATCAGTGGAATGGCCTGCATTTAAATACATTTGAATGTCAGCTGCTTGAATTGTACCATCATTATCAAAGCCTAGTTTATATTTGACCAGGAATGGATTCCGTCCACCTGTACTTGCCATATCCTCATCTCTTTCCAATACCAATCTTATTGGTCTATTGACTTTCTTAGCAGCAAGCGCAACATATGCTGTACACTTCCTTCCTACCGTTTCCTTTCCTCCAAAGGCCCCACCTATTCTCTTAACTTTTACAATGATTTTATTCTGATTTATTCCAAGTAATTTAGCGAGTGTTTCTTGGGCTTCACAATGTTCTTGATTGGCACAGTAAATTTCAATTTCCTCACCTTCTCTTGGTACTGCTAAATATGCATGAGGTTCCATGTAGAAGTGCTCCTGATATCCAGTTCTTGCTTCACCAGTGATGATATGTTGACATTTTGGAAAGGTCTCAGTTGCGTTTCCTTTCTCTAATGTTGGGGAATAGTCAAATAGTGATTTATGTTCGATAGCTTCTTCAATTGTAATAATTGCTGGTAGTTCTTCATATTTCACTTCAACCAAATTAACCGCTTTACGGGCAGAAATTAGATCTGTGGCTAGAATACCACCTAATACTTGGTATTGGCTCGTTACTAAATCTTGCCGTAGGAATTGTTCATCCGCAAATGTTCCGCACACATTTCGTCCCTCTGCAATATCGTCTGGTAAAATACAATTAATTACATTTGGTGCAGCTAATGCTTTAGAGACATCGACAGAAAGTATTTTAGCGTGAGACTTTTTCGAATAAATCAACGCTAATTGTAATTCACGTTCAAATCTGGGCATGTCATCAGTGTAAACTGCTTCACCTGTAGATTGATTTAATGCATTATAGTGCACAATCGGTCGACCAATTGTATCATGAACATGCTGGTTATCAATCACTTGGAAGTACTGACTACTTTTAGGTGGCTTTGCAGAAAATTTATCTAATGCACTCAAATTCCTCGAATCAATCATAAGATTTAATTCCTTGGAAATATTTAGGAATGTTCTGAAGAAGAAACCCATTGCAAGAGACCTTCTATATGAGACCATTCCACCAGGAGCATTTGCAGGCAGTGGTAAACCATCCAACAATAGTTGGTATGCAGTACCCAACATATTTTCATCCCAATTCTGACCAATTAATTGTTTTGTTTGCTTTACAAGAATAGTGGTTGGGGCCATTCCACCAAATGCAATATTGATATCTTCAATTTTATATTCTGGTCCTTTAGAAAGAATTACATTAATTGCACTGTTTACAATTGCAATATCGTCATCACGTCGACGAGATTGCTTATGGGCGTATACAAACTGATTTTGATGCGTGAATGGCACCTCGATTGATTCTAGAATTTCATCAGGTTTTACAATAGTTTTCCTGTAGCCAGTGTAGAAATTTTCATCCATCAAAACAATCCGACTTCCTGAAATGCTTTGTAGATGTAAACGTGCTCTAATTGCCATCCAAACTGGGTTTAGATCGGAAATTGGACTTCCTGTCATAATGTTACCTCCAATTGAAGCAACGCTTCGGATTTGTTTACCAGCAAACCAACGTAACATTTCAAGAACTCCTTTGCAAATACGGATTTCACATTCGGGGCGAGTAGCTACCAAGTCTTTGAAAACTGTTTCAATTTCATGCAGAGTAACTGCAGCCCCAATGCAAATATATTCTTTTGTTATATTAATAGTTGTAAGTTCCTTAATTGCTGTTGGTTGTATCAAAACCGGGTACAAATGTGCTTTGAATTTAACTTCAACGCCAACTTCAGTATTGCCTCCAATAACTTTAGCTGCAGGATAGTTTTTAATTAATTGCAAAAATTCATTCAGAGAAGTTGGCCTTAACCACATAACATTTTCTCCTTTAAAGACCAATGATTGTCTGTCAAAGTCATCTTTCAATTTCAATTCCGATGGAAATATTGGCTCCTGAGACGAATCATACGGTACAAACTTACTTGCTTCATACAATTTTCCATCTCCTTTTTCTTTGGTACCATTTTGTAGCTTACAACATTGATCTCCCATACCACATCCATGCTGTTTTCCTACGCCATTTGTGGTTTGATTAGTAACACCATTTGTAATATGCATCAACTCCCAATCGTCAGTAAAAGTCTTGTACCCTTCAATTATAGGTCTGTACCCAGTGCATCTACATAAGTTTCCTTGGAAAGTTGCATCCAGATCCTCCATTTTGAGCTTTTCTTGATTTCTTAACAAAGTATACATTGACATTACAATTCCAGGTGTACAGAATCCACATTGGGAGCCATGTGCTTTTGCAATACGTTCTTGAACTGGATGAAGACGTGTCTTTGTGGATCCAATACCTTCTATTGTTGTTACTGCTAATCCATGCATAGAACAAACCGGTGCCAAACAAGCATTAACTGGGAAATGCCTGATAAATAATAATTAAATTAATGTAATGTTTGTGTATGTTAAAAAGTCGCTTACATAATTTTTTGGGTAGCCCAATTAAATTTGGAAACCATGACGGTGCAAGCCCCACACCCACCTTCGCCACAACCCAATTTGGTTCCACATAATGCAACTAACTACATTTAGGAAATTAAAAACATATTTGTGTAATTTAAATCAGTCATTGAGCTATTAATTATTGTATAGACTAAGAAATCATTTCATCAAAAGTTCATTTTAATAAACATTAAAACTCGTAAACCTCGTTTTTGATTTGCACTTACTGCTCGCTTTATAACATTGTACAATTTTCCAATACAAATTGAATTAACATGTTTGCATTTATGATTTTTTTTAACTATAACACGGTTCCGCAAAAGAAAAGGATACGTTTATTTCGCAGATAAACTAATAATGTCCATTCTGGATTCACATTCTTTTCACTAATCTAAAATATTAGAATCACTACATGTGTCTAAACTTATTAATAAAAGAATTACCTTTTTTCCGTTCACAAAAAACACTAAAACATTGCTTATGCAATTACCATCCGTCTTCGTGGACATTTTCGCCTACTATAAACTGCAGTGCAATAGACGAGCAACAATAAAGGCGTTGTTCGTTTAAGCCACTAGTTTTTTTTTTGCAACTAATATCTTATCTGTTCAAGCTAATGCACTTCTATTAAAGTGTAAAATGGAAACATTTCAGAGACGAAAGTAAATGCACTTGTTTGCACCAATCTTGTAACGATAGTGAACTGCACTGACCTCCTCCTCAATTTATACATGTTTTCATACATATAGACTAATAGGGGAAACCAATTTACGAGACCGCTACGACCGGTTTCAATCAAATTGCACTTGTAAGATTACCTTGAAGAGACAAGAAATGTATTACAGTATTTCATACGCAGTCATCCAAAAAAGAAAAAAAACGTATATTACAACTCCTTATGTACAAAAGCTAAAATATATCTAAATTCTTAAGTTACGCATAAGATTAAAATACAAACTGACAAGTCGTAAAGGTAAATAACACATTAATACAGTAGTAATTATAAAAGTAGAATAAGATTAGATAACATGTTCGAATTGCTATTGTGGCTCTACGCTCCTGCCCCATGTGTTCGCCAAATTCAAAATTAACAACCAATAACAGTAGAAATGTACAAAACCTGATTATTCTATTACGACTATTTTTGAATAGTGTGGCCCGTAAGTTTTTCGGGTATATCAAATGTACAAAAAGCGTTTTATTGTGAGCAGTTTTAAAATTTTTACAGTGCCGGTATTTTTACAAAATTTCCGCATGCTCAACATATACACATCCCTAAAGGTTGCTTTGAATTCAAATGTATTTAATTATGCAACCATATTGTTTGGAATAGGAACAATCAAATCAGTCTGAATTAATTACAAGTTTGGCTACATAGTTTTACTCTAATTCTCACTCCCGTCAACAGAATGAGGACAATACGAAATTCCCCGTATCGCTAATAAGTTTCTGAATCTGTTATGGTGCAGTCTGATACGAAAGCGTCTTGATGAGCAACTCTTCCACATTTCTCGTTACATTACTAAACTTACGTTACGATTATAATTAAACTCATGCTGTTTGTTGCAAATTAGTTAAACTTTTACTTTTCAGACGTGCAGACAACCGCGTCTCGGGCCATTTGCAAATTCCATATGCGCGAGTGAAGACCAATATGTAAAAAACTAAAAATTAACAATAACTCTAAGGGAATCAAAGAAAACAAAAAACCTAACCTACCAGTACTTAGTTTAAGTTAGGAGTAATATGTTTCACTAATTTCCATCAAAATTTCATACCGATAGTAGTAATATTCAAAAATACAATATGTACATTATTCTGTTATCATAATCCTACACACTGCAATACTTCCTCAAAATCGTGATAGCTAAGAGAAGGTATTTCGGAAATCCTCTCGAGTTCCGCTATATTTTGAAGCAATGAATGAGTGTTAAAGGTTAAAATTTCTAGCATAATGACCGATTTAAATGTATACTTTCCTGAGGAACAGTTTCCAAATTCAAAATTCCGCATTAAACTAATCTCTAAAAATGAGGTAATAAGCGCACAACCAATATATCTCACGACTGCTTCCTTATAGATAAAAATACGATAGAGAGAAATGAAAAGCAAGGCATGGCCTAAATATTAACAAATTCCGAGCGCGCCATAAATTTCCTGGCACGCATGCAAGGAAATAAGACGCATCACAAATCATATCATTACATTGTACAAAATAAAACAAAACCAAAGAGAATGCACGCTCACCGACCACCAACATCGTAACTGCCAATTTCGGCAATTGTCAAGTTACACAGTTGCTACGAGGCGTGCGTGTGTACATCGCAGAAAGAAAATTAACAATTAGCTTGATGAATAGCGTGGCGTAGACATCAAGTGACTATATATGATGGCGGGCGGGTTGAGGGGTGTCTTGCGAGACACCCACCCATATCACGTGCGCAGCCATCAGTGCTCCTCGCGATCCGCCCGCAAGTAATATATAAATAACTATATTTTATATGTATGTGGGGAGGGGATGTTCAGTTTCGAATTATATTTGCACTCGGTGTGCAAACTAATGCAATCAGTGTACGTTGTGTGAGACGTGTCCCAACAGCTTTACGCCTTAATGTCGCAAACCGCACCATCTTCCACTTCTAGGCCAGCGACGCACGACGTCGCTTGCGTATCAGTTTCTAATACAGGGGACTCAATCAATTCGGCGAATCCATTTTTCACTAACTCGTCATTCAAAAACGTGACGTCCTGCAAATAACAAGAAATTACATTAAGTCCACCCGTTCCTGCGACTAAAATAATGAAAATGTTACCTGTCCCGAAATAATATACATATAAACTAAAGGAATACCGGTTTCGGTATAATCGGCTATTTGCGTAAGTGCAAGAGCACCCTTTGTTTTCTCAGCAACGTATTTATACGCAGCATCGACCCATTGTACATTGTCGCCGCCAAGAGGTCGAATATTTGCAAGATGACACTCTGCAGCCTGGAAAGGCAAGAGAAGGAAATCGCCTCGAATCTGTTTGAGTTCTGAGTTGGATACTACGGCAAAACCACCATAGTCTAAGAAAGTGACGTATGATGTGTCTTCTGCTTCATCGGTGGATATAACCATTGCGCGACACCATTCGCCAATAGATTCTGCTACACAAATTGTGTTTTCTTTGATTGGTTTTGGCAACGTGGGAGACAATGGATCAGAGTAGCAGACCATCATGAATTTTGAGAGCACTTGTAGATGCGGGTAGGACGGGTGTGTGGGTTGTTGAAGGAAGAGGTGGCTGGGTGACACCATACAGCTAACCATTGTGTCGTTGTTTACTCCTTCAACTAATTTTAACTGAAAATAAAGATCATTGTGATCACGTTACACATATAGTCACTTTCACTAGCCTGTATTAACTTACATATAAATGATCTGTACTCATGGCTACGTTAGGTGCTGGAACTGAAATAGACACCTGTTCCAAAGTCACCTCTGGAAATTTATTCAATGGAAAACGCTCTCTGATCATAGACAAGGCTTGGTCAATTTCACTTTGACTGCCTTCAATCACGCACAATTTAAATTTGCTTACGAGTGGATGTTTTTTTATGAAGATGTGTGCGTGTGTTTTAGCCTTGATGTTTGAAACAAAAGAGCCATAACGGCCTATTAATTTTCCGACCAAGACTTGGGGCATAGTAAATTCATAGTATGCTGGCATACTTGTATCTCCAGCCGGCGTGCAGGATGGGGGAGTTGCAACATCACTGCCTCCCTTGCCACTATCGCTAGATCCCTATAATAAGATCATTTAAAATTTCAAAATAAAGGAGCGCAATTTTAAATAGTTTACCTCGCTGTGGTTATCAGAAATGCAACTAAGAGAAGGGCTAGCCAACATAACATCAGCTGGACTGTGATTTGCCGAATCGCGTTCACTGCTTTGTCTCAGCTCCTCACCATGACCATTGCCCTGTGGAATGCGCTCCTCTTCTTTCTGTCCATTTTCAACCTTAACCTCCTTTTCTGGTTTGCCCTCAGTCTCCTTTAACTTTATACCACCTAACTTATCCTCAAGTTTAACTGCTGAAGAGGCCATTTTGTTCTTTTTCTTCTCGGCCTGTGAGTTAGCCTTCGTCTGGTTCTTCGACTTGACTGGGGAGCCCACCTTCCCGGCTGGCATAGCGTCTTTGTCTTGCTGTGATTTTGGGTGTTGTGGAGACTTTCCCTTTTTTGCCGGTGTACGGGAAGATGAACTAGCCGTGGAGTCAACAGTGTCAGACCCAGCTGAGAGTTTGTAATGTTCGGCAGAATACGAACGCATTGACTTTACCTTTTCAATTTCAATGTCAAGGTCCTCGTCAGAGATGACAATCGGGCTGGTACGATGTGAGCGGTGTTCGCGAGGAATTATAATATCAATTGGAGTTGAAGGAGTTGATAATACGCGCGGGGAACGGTCTGGTGACCCGAATGGAGAAGCGTTGCCACTACTGCTAGCAGGCCTAGAGTGGTCACCAATTGCTGGTAAAGCAACCGATTTGTAAGGGGTTCTAGGAGCTTCCTCAACCTCATGAACTGTCGTCTTTGTTTCAGCAGCTGAGGCGGATTCACCTGGGTCACTTTGATTCACGCCTCTTTTCCTCTTGAACCAAAAGTAGGTGAGAAGAATTGCTAATGTAGGTACTGCAATCACTAACAGCTGACGCGAATAAGACGGAGCCATTGCTTGTCAGCTCCACGGTTAGATAGTTCACAAACGCAATCCTGCAAGAATAAAAAAAAAAATAAGTACACAAAAAGCAATAAAATTAGAATTACAATGGAGGTAGAAGAAATAAAACATGTGTGATTGGATTTCTTGTAAACCATCCGTTGAAATAACCCCCAAATATCTAAACTATAACCATTTTTAAATATTCAGAATTTCCTACGAGTCGTTTCCTTTCGCAACTCATGTACATTCCATAAATAATCGGAATTATTTATAAATGTACAGCTAATAAAATGTAAATAGATAGCCGACAACAAGAAAACGAACTCTCTGTACTACATTCGGACAACGTTACTGCGGACAAGGTACTGCAAAATTTAAATTTCATCAGTCGCGTCACATTTGAGATAAACCGAGCTTGTTATCAGTAGTTGCCGTATATACAGTACGAAAAACTATCTGATACCAACTCTAGTTCAAAAGTAAACTTACGTGAGAAAAATAATTTATGTTCGACAGCGGAATGCGGATTTATCTCTCGTGGTACATATTTCCGAAATCTCATTTTTAAATCTAGCAATCAGAACCGAAAAACAAGCTTTCGTTTGTTTCAGATTCATAAAGAAAATTATAAGACGAGTAGGCTGCGTTAATAAAAGTTAATAAAAATCTAAGACAACACAACATAGATACTTAGATAAATCGAGCGGGAATTTTTGTAAGTTTAGGCCGCGTGTCACTTGGCATTGAATTTATTTTCTTCGAGTGATCGGAATTGTTTACGCAGCTATGACTACAGGATAACATGCAAGTATATTAACCGAACACAAGTGTTTGAAACGCGTATATCATATTAGTGCACAAGATCATGCTTTTCATTTTACAATCATCGTAATGGTGGATTTGTTGTAATTTCATTACGGGTTTACTGTAGTAATAAGATGAAATTAATTTAAGTAGAATTACACTTTAGAATACGAATAGTGCTGCTGCAGCAAATAAATAATGGCTTGCTTGACAACTTGCATTATTTATGTCCATTCAGCAATTTATTTCATGGGTTATTTCTATTAGTTTATCTGAGGTTAAACAACAATTTTATAGCTGAAAAGTACTAATACGAGGCTGATAAATAGAAATATTTAAAAAGCAGGTCTGCTTCAAATATTTGCAATTGGTCAAGATAATTTAGGATTTATTTATAAGTGTATAGGTTCCTAGTTTCCAAATGTGTAAATATCAATTATGTTTTGTCTAAAATTAAGCCGACGTCCTTGGTGGCACGCACAAGAGCGTAACGAACTTGTTTATTCTCAGTACATGAATTTTCGGCGGCTGGCTCGCGCAGGCATCTCAAGTCTAAGTTCAATAATTTACAACTCCACTGCATAAAAATTAACAAAGCAGTCCAAAAAAACCATCTTCATTGTACTACTAAATATCTTATACAGATAAAATAAACAAAGAGTTGCCAAAATCTATAAAAAATTTCAAATGTTTTGTGATAAGTATGTAAGGTACGAATTCATAAGCATACAAAACAAACTAGGATTATAAAGATCTCTATTGTTAGTAAACATAAATCGACACATAAATGAACGACTGACTTCTGATACATACATATACATTAAAATAGAATGTTTTCAAGTGAATAAAAATCACATATATGAAAATATTGCTCAACCTATAATGCAATATAAATAAATACATTTTGCAATATTGTGCCGTATCCTGAAATTAAAACACAGAAAAACTCAAAACGCACCAAAACAGAGCAAGCGCAATACTATTCGCACTGCTAAACAACGCCTCAGTTGCCGCCACCGCGTCACCGCCGTCAATCGTGGCCTACAGATCGATATTACTACGCAACAATACTACCATCCCTACACTATAGCAATCCAATAATCAACATAATTAATCAAATCCTCCTAAATGGTTGAACATGACAAAATCAATAATTAAATTGGATGATATCAATAAATAAGGTACGACGCCATAATTTACTAACATACGATTATTATGTGCCGAGTAAAAATATAATTGCTCAATAATAAGTTTAATTAACTACATAATTACTTACGCCAAGTTCATATCTTGCCGCCCACGAACTAAATTAATCTCCTCACCCAATCACAATTAAGGTCTGCAAGTAAAAGCGGCTGACTTTATGAATATTCGCTCCGAACTGAAAAGCACCCTTTAAACGTTGGGCAACGTCTGAAACTCTGAATCTCTTCGGATGTTTATTCCAGACGGGTTTTCAATCCAGACTGGACGGGGATAGGTCATCCACTCACGGACACTCCCAAAAGACCACAATTACTACACCTCAGAATACTAGCCATTTCGGTTGTGTAGGTGACTGCGATGTGAAAGCATGCGCAGTGGGCTGCAGCTTTCCACCAGCCTGCTGCCGCAGCATGGAAAACCTATCCTACCTCTTTTCCAATGACCTACGCGTCATCTCACACACGTCACATGTCTGAGGAAATGTGCTTTCGCCACATTGCGACGTAATTTTTGTGAGCTCCCACTACCTCGTAGTGTCAAAATTGAACAAAGAAGAGAATAACAACGAAAAATAAACGATACAAAATTCACTGGCTAATATAGTGTATTTGAACTTTGTTTAAATTCCAATTCCATTTTCGCCAGAAATGATTTAAATGTATGAATTATGAACGTGATACTACGTAAAGAAGGCTGAAAATCGTGACTTGTTTTTAATGATCCGAGGAAGCATGTTCATCAAATACTGACTGGTCATAAGGCAGGAGAGGTCGTCTCTTTTTGACTGGCATCGGCACATACTAAGTATAATCTTTCAACGTTCGTCGACTCGGAAGAAAATATTCATTTATAAATTAGTATTCAAAATGGGTTTCATATGATAAATTCAAACACTTTCAAATACTGTATACATTAAAATAAGCTGCACTTAATATAATAACTCAATTAATAATCCATTACTACTATAAATGATATCATTTATAGTACAAAATCAATAATTCCACAATAAAAATTTCAAGTGCTATAATCAAAAAATTAATCATCAATTAATTTCATAGATCACAGCAAAAAAAACATACACATATTAATATTTAAACTTAAGAATCAAATTTTGTTGCATAGAAAACAAATATAATGTAATATTCTACGTTTTCTAACAATTCACAATCTCCTTTTTAATTTACAAAAATAAATAAAAAGCCAATGTCATGATTCATTGACAACTATTTTCTCTTATCGTTCAGCAACATGAAAACATAAGTAATAAAGTATTTCACTGGTTTTGGTCACGATCCCAAAAACGTTTTATACATAAGTAAAAAGTAGGTGACAACGTTAAAATTTTTGTAAAATAATATATAACAAAAAATACCCACTAAAATACTAGAGCAACGACTGCTGTAAGACCAGCAAGCCACATACAATTTCAATTCCCTCGGACATCAATTCCGCATCTTCTCCCCCTTTTCAATGAGGGGTTGATTTGCTTGATTCTAGTATCACTATATCCTAGCACAAACGCGCAATAAATCAATTGTCAACTGCACATTCGCCCTTGCGAATTTCAGTGCTGTTTTAACCGAACTGCATAGAAATGCATTGTCGCTGTAGTTGGGTGGTTGTAAGATAATGCGGGATGACTAACCAAAAACGCCCCAACCCTATTAACTACATAGTTCTAACTATCTTTTAGGCAGTACCGTAGAACAAATTCATAGCAGCAACTTCGCAAAGCTTTAAATTTTAATGATTCGCAAGAAGAATAAAGTAAACTAAATAAGTTAATAAATGATATGAATTTAAATAAAATTAATATAATTATATAGTAGATACGTGATATTTCTACCTGGTTACAATATGAATTTACTATTTGCAATAATTACAATAATAAAACTGTCGTTTCGCATCAGCGCGCTACTTTTTATAGACATTATGAATCATTAAACATAAAACATTTTATTTATTGTAAAAACTACAAATTAATAATTCCCACACTTTCTAGACGTTCGTAAGAGTGCAGTTTTGTTACCGTTAAAGGCCGCCGCCTTTGTATTTTATCATCTTCCGTGATGCATTAAACTACTCTGGATGCTGGACTATAATTTTCTGATAAACCATAAGCGCTATGATTATATTTCAGTAGTCTCTCATATGGTCCAGCAACAGGCGAGACAAATAAACAGTTAATTGCACTGGAATAAATATGAATGCCTCACATAGATCTTTCAAAATAACCAAAAATATTTTCAATCGATTTTTGGGAATATGAAAACATTCATTTCGCAATATACCATAAAGTCACAAGATTATCAGTTACATATTTGATTATAATATTACGTAATAATAAATGCACTAGTTAAAGGCTATCCTAAAAAGATTCGTACCGGTTTCAACACTTAACAATTCCAACAATTCTAAGTTTGCAAACTAAAAGTTAACAAGAGTTACACGCCTTATGTTAATTTGAAAATAATAAAATCTTTGTGTTAATACTTTAGAACATTCTACAACAACAGTAATACAGTTAAAACTCGCCCAATTGTGAATATTTATACCAATGAAGTGAAAGAGTTTCTGAACGCATATTTTGATTGCAAATCACTACTACACATGGTATTTTAATTACATTGACATTATCGCAATGCCGTTGCAAGAACCAACGATAACGATAACAAGATCGCGTATCCTGACAGAAAGTCGCAAAGAACGATTGTGTGCTGTATAATAAATAGTGCTAGTAATCTATCGATCTCAATTTATGCAAATATTAACATTTTCAATATTTCATGCGCCTTACATATTACTAATATGTTCAGTTGGTGGCACAGGTATCCTTTTACTATTTTCTAGTTATTAGACGACAAATTTCACAATTAGTTTCACAAGCAAATATAATTGGTTGGAATGTTCGTATATATGTTCAAACAATTGTTACTGACACGTCAAAAAATATGTTAAAGATATTAAATATGTGATTGGTGAATTATAATATCATTGAAAAAGTGTATTTTAAATCATATATCGACGAATATACCACAAGTAACCCACTGATAAGAGTGTCACCGATAATGTATCCTGTATGATTGCTGGTAAATTAGATTATAATAATCCATTAATAGTTTGGTTTTTATCTCTTACTTGTAAGTTTTAATTTAAAATCTCTAAATCTTCCTTACTAAAAAATCAGTCCCAGTGACCTTATCACACCTTTCCATTGAATTAATACGTTACTTATATAATTTTTCCGCTTTGGATTTCAACTTTTTTTTGTCTCTTGTGACATAACTTGATTTGGGCGATGAATTTAGATCAGTTTTCAGAGTACAAGCCTATAAACAAGATAGCATTCTTACGTCCTCTGTGGCTTGTTGCATAGTAAATCGTTTCGATCAAAAACTTGTCATACTGGTTTCTCTTTGCTTTTTGGATGTCGGCTTCAGATAGTTTCATCATCGGTCGATACGTTCCTCTGGTGAAATATAAGCAGGTTAAAATTAAGGGACAATGCACCTTGGCAGGGCAAGTCAGCAGGTTTTTTCCGGTGGAAGACGCTGATGTGTAACTACCAAGGTTTTTCTCCACGTCGATTCTATTTACATGTTCATTAGGTTCAAACCTTGCACCTTGACGCGGTGCAATTTGCAAGATAGCAATGGTTAATTAATATTTGAACGACCTCACAGTAAATAGAGCACAGTGGACACGAAAAAAAATGCAAATAACAAATGATAACGAAAACTAATCGAAAAAATGGCAAAACATCAAAATGTAACGAAACAATAGTGCTGATAGTGCGCGCGACAAAGCGATTCCACGTGTGGAATCGCGGTGTAATTGATGATAATTCATGCACGTTGCTGATAAAAATAATGATACAACGTTAAATCACACTTCCCGCAAACAACTTTTACAAGGCAACAAATTCGCATGAACGAAAATAATTATCGTGTGTTGTCATTTTTACGACACGAAATGTCACGTCAACATAGTTGCTCTTGATGGTTTTTTGATTTCAACCAGCTTTAAATTAAATTTTCCGCCAATTGTAGCATAAAACTGCAATCACGTACACAGCGCGAACAATTTTTATAACCAGATAAACCCTTGGGCGAAAACAAACAAAAACAATAGGCACGAAACTTGGAAATAATAATTTACGACAAATTGTTTGTGGTTGTTTTCGAACAGCGATCGCCGCGGTTGACAAGCAATCGGAGCAACAAAAGGCTGTAAGAATATCTCATTTTTCAACTCCAAATTCGAAACGGTGCAGGGATGGTGATAACAATCGTCACGCATTATTAACTGCGAATAAACGATTGAAACGGAAATGAAATACAAAAATAAAATATAATACAATAATCACAAAAACATTAAGAGCGTAACAAAAAAAGGTCGTAAATATGATGTGAGAGATAATATCGAACAAAACCAATTTTACTGCGCAGAAATATTTACGACAAATTGTGGGCGAGAATATGACGGAAGGTAAATAAATAATTAATTAATAACATGTTTTAATTAGCACATTGTGGGATTTGCCAGCATCAGAGACGTGGTATTTTCCAGATTGATAGAAGATTCCAACACCGTATTATAACAAAATGTTGAAATAGCGTGAATCGATTCAATGAAGTATAAATTGAAAAACATGCCTACCATTATGACTATGCGCTGGCTACCTGGTCAACAAGTACTGTCCAATCTCAAAATATACAAGACCTCCTTTTCCGAAAAACGTGGTGACACTGGAAACGCGCGCACCGAAAATCGAAACCAACAACTGTAACCAATGATTCCCAACCTACAATTATAAATTACTACCAATCTAATAATTATTTCACCGCTTATTTACACTGGAAGATTAAACACTTCACGTTTCGCAAAAAAGTACCAACTACCCACGACCTCTAAGAATTCAACGAGACCGGCTCGTTCGACGCTCACCACGTGGCTGGCTGGTAGAGGTTGTGTGTGGCGGTGCGGTCACCGTGCTCGGGCAGTGCGCAGCGATGGGGGCGCTGCGGACAGGGAGATGGCGTAACCTCCTCAACCTCGTTGATGCAACCGCGAGAGACAAAGCGGAAAGCCGACGATGACGGTGACCGACAACAATGACGTCGAAGTGCTGGGTGGAACGCATGCGCGCTTGCTAGTTGCGGAATGTGGACGTGTGGCTGTTGCTCTATCTTGTTCTCCTTTTCACGCATTTCGTGTTTACGCCGAACGTAGGAGTCTATAAGGTGATTGAATCAGAGCGTGTTTCATTCATCTCATATCGTCAGGAGATGGATATATAACACTGCAGATCTTTAAGTATTTTTCAAATTGGTTTGTCAACAATTATTAAGTGTTCGATAGCAGTTTAAATACACACGTATATAAAATTGCCGTCATGTTGGTTTTTATCAACTAAACATTCCCTTTGGAAATGTTTGTGCAAGTAGTAATTAGGTTTTTCAGATTTTTGTTTGAATAACCGTAATTAATGGAAAACCCGCGTTAACTCCCCGCAAAAAAGATAATGAATCACGTTCGTGGCAATGTTTATCTATAATTTTTGTCTATTTGGTGAATAATTCACACAGTAAAATCCTATATTGCCAGGCTTGCAACCTGTAACTAAATAGGAAGATGGTAACCTGGTAAATAATCACCTGTGTTGTGACGGAGTTTTGTTGGACAAAATACTCTTCGCAATCGCAAAGGAATTATGCACAACCTAGACACCATCGCAACACGATGAGCGGTTTTGTGTGGTAGCCGCGTGAGTGCAATCACACTTGATCACATTACAGATTGTTCTCTTGTTTTACTCTACTACGCATTCTCGAAGATTAAAATTTAATGCGTACAAATATAAAAATGTCATGCAAGCTGACGTACGGGGCGCCTTATCTGGATATAATTAAATCCTCAATGAGATGTGGATAATACCAAAACTACCTTTTAATTGACAAACAACAGAAACAAATACAAATAAGAGAAAAACCTTTCCCATATCCAAATTACAAAATACTAACTTTTATCTGGTGGCCTCTGGGCAAATTTCATTGATTATTAAATCATTTTTAATTCAAAACCAAATTTTACCATTCACCTAAATACCCTTTTAAATTTTCAACTCCATTAAAACAAAAAATGAGATTAGTTCCACAAGAGAAACTATCATAACACTTTCCAAATCAAGACAGGTATGGAATAAAAAGCAGATGCCTAAATAAGTACCTCCTACTAGTAAGAAGTAAAATTTTCCAGAAAACTTCAAAGTTATGATAAAACGCCCCAAAAATATTACCAACAGTTGATCTGCATTCCGCATCTACCTATAAATCATACCCGACAAAGCTGTTATTAATTTAAAGTTTTGGACAGCTTTACATAAATTTGCCGCTACTTGTATGAGTAACCATTAGAAATGAAACGTGTAGCAGGCCAAATTTCGTGCATTGAAAGCATGTTGTAAAAATAGAATTAGCATGCACAGTAACTTGTTTATGCTCAAAAAGTGCGCGTTCTTTACGTTTTATACGTTGTTTTGATCCTGTATTAATACCAAAGTAAATTGTAAAGTAAAATTTACATAAATTTTACGTGAACTTCAGTGTGCTGTACTGAGTTAAGTAAACAAAAATCATATCAAGCAGGTCAATGCGTGTAATGGCGTGGCATGAAGCGGATCGCATTCGAGGTGGTAGCGTATGTTAATTCAAAATTTTATAACACTCTCACCTACCAATGAATTACACCATTAACGATTTTAATACTTTTTGTTGTTCCTTTTTGATCTTGTATCGTGTGTACGCTAATTTTAAATTCTCGTAAATCATGACATTGGCTTCATTCCGAGTAGTGTCATTTATGACCGATCGTAAAAGAGCGCTTACGATTTGTTAATGTAACAAATTCGCACGTGGCGAACTACGAAAGTGAACGTTGGACGGACAGCTTGCATATTAATCAGGCGAGGCTTAGGATGGATTTCTTTTGCTATTAAAAGCGAAAGACACTTGTTCCAGTGCTAGACAAGTAATGCTCTCAAAAATTAAACATAAAATGCGACAAGAAAAAAACTTTATAACGTGCAACTTTACCCTCAATATTATAAAGTTTTGATCAGTTGAAAAGGGTGCCTTCTAATTGCGCCTGAGCTCCTTGTCCCCGAGAATAAATTAGTGGTAGATGAAACAAGGAATAAATTACATATTATACATCTAGAATTAAACTTGTGATTAGATAAATTAGATGAGAGAATGCCTAATCATAAAATTACTCGCATTTTAAATAAATTATAATCTTTCAATGACCGTAATCAATAAAAGTTTGTAAAATACCTCGATAAAATCAGTGATTTATTGATAACGTCCACTTAAACTTAAATTGCTAGCTTCCTATGTTTGTAAATTATATTTTCAGGAACTTCTCCCGTTATAGTCTGAAGGACATTACACGAAGTTTGCAAATATTCGCACCGCATAAATTTGGATTCTATTCAACGCCGCCAGCTCAATTTACATCACACTTTCAATTAATACAAGCACTATGTTTTCCCAGCTGTCTACCACAAGACTGAAGCGGTTTCCTTAATTTTCTTCAACTTCTGTTTGCACCTTGAGCATGCAAACAGAATTGTTACATGACTTACACTACGAGAGAGGTGTCAGCCTCATGATCTGGAAATAAAATTTCTATTTCTACCGTAGACGTTAGAACATTTTCCATTTTGGACAAAGATGAGTCAGGAAAGGTCACCAACCTGCCTCAAAACAAACTCGTCTAATTACAACACCAAAACCAGAAATGACCTTCAAATTACGTTGATTTAAGGTTGTTTAAAAGACATTAGCCTGTAAATCAATCACCCTGCCATCAAATTTTACATTAGTCTATCTCACTGATGCGCCGCCAAATTTTGAAATCGCAACCACAAAAAAAAGGTCGAGAATTACTGCTTTAAATGATAGGGTAAAACTGTTCTAATTCCTCTATAAAGAAAGTAGTTATCACTAATGTTGTCAATATGAACAAACATGGCCCAGTAATTAACACTCGTTAATGCAACATGATGGTTAATGCTGAATTAACATAATTACAATCGAATATTATAATTTTTCAGTTATTACGGTCTACTGTCTGTCTCTTCATCGCTTCTATCGTCTTCCTTTCCATCGTCTGCTGGCTACCAAACGACCAAGAACCGCAAGGAAAGACCGCCTTCGACTTCGCAGTCGCAAAGATAGAGTTCAATGTGTGTCTGTGATTGAAATTTTTACAATTTTTATCATGCAATAAGCAGGAAATCGCGCATACTTCGCGCAGACAGTCGTGAAATTAACGCAAAATGTGCAGCATTGAAATATAGAAAGAAGCAGCAATGGAAATGCCAAACCAACATAATTTCTTAGAAACCAGTTTGATTTAAACTCCAGGGAATTTCATATCTTGACGAAGAATCACAAGAAATATTAATTTGTTATAAAGTGATTTTAATTTTCAAGCAACTTAATTGCATGGATATTTTCTTATCGAATGAAAATTTGCATGTAGGAGCAGCCAATGAAATGCCACCAACAATTTACATTAACGACTATGACATTTTCTTATTTCTGCTTTGTCCCGATAGATTAATTATGGCTAGGAGCAATGAATTAGAGTTTAGGCGAGTGAGAATTAATTATGTGCATAAATGTAACGTGTAATGCAAAACAAGAATAAATAGCAATCCAGAAAAATATGCTAGTATTTGCTCACTAAGCCGTCTGATCCTGTAAGAATTCACTAATCACGTACAACTTTATGTGAATTTATATAGCTTTACAAGGTTATAAAAGCATCAGTCGATTTATTTTTATAAACATATTAGGATATTGAAAAGATGGAAACTCAACAAATATTTTCAGGCTGCAACAGATGAAATTGTAAGTTATTTATCGCATATAGCAAGAGACAAACTAAACCTTGTTCAGAGTATTGTTGAGTGCGGTTACGAAGTGTTTAAGATTCATTATGTTGATAAAATAAAACACTTATTTAATATTGATTTGTAAAACGTTTTCGGCATGTTGCCTTTTTCAGGCAACTTTACTTATTAAGTAAGTGTTATAGTTAAGCTTTATCAACATAATAAACCTTGTTCATAACCCATTTCCCTATGCCTCAAAATTGTACACCAAATACCGTAATTTTTAGAACTTAATTACCCGCATAGCAAAAATCAACAAAAACCAAATCAATACTCTAATCCAGTCACCTATAATTGCCACCAAGAAAGTTCGAAAAACTCGTTTATAAAATGATTTAGTATCCCATTGTAACTACCAACGCCACAACGCCCGCGGCAGCATTATCACAATCTCCACAATTTGTCTATCTCAAATGATGTATATCTGAGCTGTACTTATGTAGAAAACCTAGTAGTGGTCAAAATTCGGCGAGAGCTGAATCCGCATCTAGCTAGCGAGCCGCCATGCATATGTAGGTCACGAATTCATTCGAAATTACCGGACTCACGAACGGTTTTAATTTTAACTAGAGTGTCACATCGTACCATGTTGTTTGTAGCCGCACAATAAGAAATATTATATATTGACTACATTGTCACCTGAGAAAATTATCTCGTGAAGTTGAAGTGATGAGACTACAACATGGCATTTGTTATTGTACTACTTTTCATTACTTTGGTTTTGATTGATTGATTGGCAGAGTTTGGTGACAACTTTGAAGAGGGTATTAAATGAAATCATATCTTAAAACAAGTGCAACATTTTAAGATTATCAATAACTTTATCTTTCAACTAATCTATAACCACTTCATATTAGTTTAATTCAACTGAAAATTTCTAAACACCAACATCGAATACTCATTACCTGACTTAGAAATTATCAAAATTTTGCAGTATTCCACTTACATATAATACAAAGTTGCCGATAATTCAATCAAGCAAGAATCTTGATCTAGCGTTACACAAATATTTATCATGTTGCACGCTGTTAATACTTTTTGTAGGCAAGCAAATCTTCTCAATATAGCCCTAGAGGGCCATGATAAATGCTCCAATACACCATAGCAACTCCATAAACAAATGCCATATGATCGCGGAAGCCACCTACATTTTCACTACGTTTCATATATAATCTACATTATTCAACAAGAACTGAACTCATTTCCTCGATTCCCGCAATTTTATGTTAACTTTTCAGAATTTTCTAGCTCAAGCCGATATCTCCGATAGGCTGAGGCGGCATGTGCCATGCCGACTCCATGCCAATCCTAGCCTCTCAAGCACGCCGCACCACGATAGCAAGTTCAAATAGAAATTGTACGACTTACCGATTGATTCCGGTGTTTTGGTGAACTGGTTCAGATGACGACGTCCACGAACTACACGTCGGTGATGTTTGGAGTTAAAATCCGTGCGAATGTGCACCACAAATCGTGAAACTTATTAGAGGGCTGTGCCGCCTTCCACGTGCTCGCAATGTTTTCGAGGCTGGTTGCCGCACAATATGGCCGACAAGTACACGCCGAGCTGCCGGTGTCGAAGATTGACGAAGCGACCCGATTTGAATATCCGAAACTGCGAGCCAATAGTGGCAGGTCAATTTTAGCCATGCGCTGGTTTAAAGAAACGATTTAAATGAATGAAATTTGACATCTTGCGCCATCTGGTTGAAAGTAAATTACACTTAGTTCTTTGATGAAAATTTACTTTTACACGTGTGCAGTTTTAGTTAGAGAAAAACATTGCAAGATGTTAGAGGTCGCTACATTTATTATTTTACATTTAAAACATAAGTATTTAAATAATATATAAACCTATTTGCAAGAAATTTTAATTCAAATATAGTCATGTTTTCAAGGATTATAATATTAGTTAAAATACTAATCACATTCGTATTTAATCTATTTTTTAGAGGCGGCTGCTTCGCTGGGGCCTTGACCCCAAACATTACCCTTGAACTTATCTGCTGCCGCCTCTGGCAACTTGGATTCAAGACAATACCATGAGAGCAAACTACGACGCAAATAAATGTCTCTGCTTGCTACCTTGCTACATTTTTATCAATACAATAAACACAATAATCTTGATAACTTTTTAGTTCATCAAGAAAAAAACTTCACCAAATTAAATCAAGTCAATTTATTTGTTGACAGGCGCTTAAATATCGAAGATAATCGATTATTTGTCTCTTTGCTTGTGCATAGAGGAATGTGGGGATGGTTGGGAAGGCCTTGCGTCAAAGTCATCGGTGGCGGAGGCCACGTGGGTAATGGCAATGCACTGCGCTGCGGCTACAATATTGGCCGGGAACGCAGACGGAGGCGGCGGCGACGGTGGAATTGACCTCGTTTTTATGGCATGTGTAAATCAACAGATCACTGGTGATTACCGATAAATAAAAAAGACATTAATGGGTAGTAAATTAAAAGAAGCAGACCACCAATGTGACGTTTAGGTGTGTAAGTTAACATTTATTTCTTCACATTTTCTTTCTTTAAATTGATATTTGTTCGTTATTAGTTGTTTTGTGAAAATATCAAATATTTCTATGGCTCTTGTTAACGTTGTATTGTATTTTTCTTTTTCATTTCTCCGTTTTTTGCTTATTTCGTTTTGCTAGAAGCAGATTTATGAAGATGATCTAGAAATAAATAGCAAACGATGCCATATGCAGGAAAATGATAGGAACGATTCAGAAGAAGTTAAAGACCTTTGGCGGTCGGTCAATGCGCTCCCGGTGCGGGCAAAGCTTTGCGAAAGCTCGTCAAAGCTGTGCTACCATTGGGTTATGAAACGTGATAATGAGAATTATACAAGCGTTTCATAATTACACACCGGCATACAGTACACAAACTAACGTCGTAAACTGCTCAACCATCATCCACCTGCGTTCTCGCAACTTAACCAAAAGTAACCTGATACAATCACAAGATGTTTAAATTACCTGAAATACAACATGACTTAATATGACTTAAGCCATGCTAGACACGGTGTAATATCTTATAAATAAAAAAAAGATTTATATCTGCAAGAAATATTTCCATTTTTCTGCATTCACACGTCTGATATATTACTACTTTGTAATTAAACGTATTGCGAGATGTTAAAAAGTACCGCACACGTCGTTACTTCCCCACTTTCTTCTGCCATTTAGCATCAAGCTCCTGTTGGTTCGCTTAGTACTTTGTAACAAGTTAGTGGTTGATTATATCAAGCTATGCATAATAATAATAATAAAGTGGCATGGAAGTTTAATGCAAGTTGTGCAACTTTAACTGGGTGCAACAATGTAATGTATTGCATTTTGTTGCGGCTTGCTGGTTGACCGTAATTTCAAGCTCATATATTGTAATGGTGCAGACAATTAAGAAAAGAATAACGTAGATTGAATTGATCAATAAAAGTATATCGCTTAGTTGGCTATTAAACATGTTGGATTCAACTGATTAGTGATTGAATTTACGCTTCAATTACAGCTGTAACATTGTTTTATGATTTATCCAATGTAGTAAATTATTCAATTGTCACAGTATAAACAGCATATAAGTATTAGATTATTGTTGATATTAATTGCTGAAAACCGCCTGACTGTAGCAGTGACAGCGAGGTGCATATTCGGGAGACACAATATAATATATATTCACACCGAATTCAATCTCAATAACTGCTAATAACCCGGGTAGTTGATGCAGTATAATGGAATGGTTGCAGTACGCTCCAAAATAAAAATAAAATATATATTTGTTCGATTCTATTAAAAGCTTACTACCAAAGAGCTCCAGTAGCTCGTCTAAACTACCCTGCCGCCCCCGAGCTTTAGTCTCGAACACCACTCAACCAGTGTCATCAATGTGAGCACTCGTTATTATTCCAATGAACACCCGTAGTCATAACTAACCATCCGTAGGTACAACACACCCGTTGTCATGGTAACACTCTCATAACCATCTCATCACATCCATAGTGGTAGGAGTTCTCCTTACCATAACATATTTTTATAAAGTAGAGATAAGGTATAAATGTTAAATATGGTTATGTTAAATTTGGTTTTATAATATGCCAATAGAGATACAATTCATTTGAATAGAAATAAATAAAAATTGAAAGATATTCACTTGAGAACAAAACGATAAAGTTTCTCTAGTTTTTATTACCAAATCTAATAAAGTATACTTCATATGAATAGACTATAACGTTAGAAATGAAATTAAATATTTAATTTTAGTGATGCTTACCTAGATATTTAACTTTGTAGTATTTGCTGCAAAAAGTGAATTTATGTTCACTTTTCAAATTCCAACAAAATTATGTGTTAAATTCCAATAATAGCATTTAGTATTATATCATATTTCTTTATATAAAAATAATCTTTAAAACACTTAAAATAAACTGGCCTTGAATAAAATTACGTCATTCAAAAGCATTCCGTAATTTTCATGCAGTTTTAATGCAAATCAGAATCCTTTCAAAGCTTTTCTCACATATTTCATGAAAATGTGCACTATGTGCTGCACCAGGTTAAAAAGAGACATGCAGAAGTGACTTAGGTTGAATCAACTTGACTCTAGTTGAACTCCTGGCACATGTCGATGTAGTGCAACGAACGTGCATTGAACTAGTTACACATTGCGCAGAGTTCAAACTGTTTTATTGGTAAGACAACAAAAAACAAATTTTAAATCACATAAATATTGAAAGTGTCTTAACTCAAGAAAGAGACCATAGGAAAACTAGTTTCTTGGAAAATTTTGCTTATGTAAAGAATCACTAAGCTTGTAATTGCATCTTGAATTTACTATCTTTAAGCAAGTTTTATTCATCTTGCCGGTATGTAATGAACTAAATTATCATTCCTTTTTGTCTTCATATCATTTTTTTATTAATTACTTAAGTCACTTTCTGTACTCTGAAAGCAGTTGCAGTTTCGTGCCAATGACACCGCGACCGCCGCACCAGAAGAAAGAGTACATCGACAGTTCAAGTTCAAGGACAATGCGCACCAAGCTCAACGTCCTCCAAGCTATTTAAGTCACTTTACAGTATGTAGCATATGCAATATATGCACCTGATGCGGGCAAATACAACAAATTAGGTTTTTGTTAGGTGTTTCTACACTTTCAAAACAAGATTCATTTTATTCATTTAATTGCAACTCAAGAGTAATTCCTTTCATGTTATATTCATCTTAGTAAAGCCATCAAAATGACATTCTCTAGGGTTGTGGAACTGAGTCGTCGAAACTGAAAGCTCTGTAAAACCTCCACATCAAGCTCACTGGGTGGGTGAAAGCTTTATTTCTCTACACACACAGTCTCACTCTGAAAACTGTATTATCCAGTCTCTATCTCCGTTTAGCTATGTGGCGCTGGGGTGAAAGCACTGCAGTAACATGCAGTCTGCATTCATTGGGGGCCGGTTGAATGTCGACGGCGGTGGTGGTATGAGACCAGACACTCCTACATTCCACCCGGTCATTTTATAGAGCAGTGTGAGGTAGATGTCATCGTACCCTACCTTCACCAACCGCCGCAAACTATAGACTTATCCGCCTCTCCTCAACATAGACAACACAACACACAACAATATACCAAACAAAGAACATAAGACAATAAAGAAATACAAATTAAATAATAATTCATCACATTTTAGATGATGAATAGAAGCGACTCTAGCTGGTTTGCAATACGTTAGTAGTGCAGGTCGTCGTCCCAACTGCGGACGTTGCACCTCCATCACAAGCTGCAAGTGAATGACATTTCTATCTCAGTGCGTTTCCCCTGTGTCACTAGCTATTTAAGAGGTGGATAAGTGATGCGTTGATGTTTGTTTACCAACTCCAGGTTGACTTGTGAGCCGCGCCTGTTACTTATGTAAGTGTGGTGGCGGTTCAACCACCTGAGGGTTTAGACTGGTCGAGGTCATGACTTGTCTAGGTTGTGATGGTGGAGGAGGTGGCGGCGGCGGCGGCAAGGCTTGCTGTGTCTGGTCGAGTCGTTTGCAGGTCGTTGGCGTTTACAAATTGCAACCAACTATACACAATATTATTTAAGAAAGGCATTAATTAAAAAAACAGAATGAGAAAGTCAACACATTTTTATCGAAATACTACTATTTCAATTAATTATTTATTAGATGATGCTGATCTTCAGTAAATATGAAATTCTTGAGGTAATCGTCGAATATGTTGTGTGCTGTCAACCATATTACCAAATTCCACAATGAACTATTTTGTGTATTATTTTCTTTACTATCCGAAAATGTAACTAAACTTCTAAAAACAGTGTAGTAACAGTAAACAAAACTAAAAATCGTCCAGAAAGAAAAATAATGAAAAATCTGAATATTTACATATTTGGTGGCGCCATCTGAAAATTATCTATGTAATATACGTTTTCCGATTGTAAAATGTGCAGGAATAGACCAACTGCAACATTATCCATTGAACATTTAATAACGATTTTCTCTGAATCACTATTGTTTAAATAGTAATCTGCTGTAAACTAAAACAATATTGATTAGGCAATTTTAAAGACAAATATTATGTCTAGAGATCTCACCAATAAATGTGGAATTGTAAAGTTAACAATTACTACTTTATCTGTGTTCGAATTACCACGATCTGGATCCTTACTTGAATAAAATACTTTGATATAGTTGAATATAACGTCTGACAGCCAATTTTCTATAATTACATTGTACAACACAATGTTTTCGAGTGTCTTATTGTTTTCTGATTTTTTATTGAGTATGTCAAATGTGTTGACATTTATTTCTTCAGTTCTTAATTCTGGTGTCATTTGCGCAAAGACATTTTTCATTATTTGGAATACGGATTCACTGGTGTCTTCCGAAAATGCTCTAGAATCATACAAATTTAAACGAGATGTTGTTGAGAAGTAAAATAAATTAGGAATTGGTGAGAATTAAATAGAACTTACCTTTCATAATTTAAGAGTAAACAAAGTAATAACAAGTATAATTTCTTCATTTCTTGTTCTTAATGACTTATACCAATTAAGTAAACCTAATTTAGTTAAAATTTGTCACATCACTTTCTCTCCTAAACACTAATAGTTTCACTCCGCCCCAACAATTATCTATAGATATCACTTGCCATAGATTCAGCTTATATATGTTATCTTGATTTTTCGTTTTGCACGCTGACTAAAATACATCGCTGGTATTTTGTGAAGTGTTTGCTTAAATAAATCGTACAGACTGATTTCATAAATGGCTGATAGTACGATAAGGCTTTGGGCTGGCAGTGTTTGTTACAATTGATATGACCAATTAAAAACAATACAATTAAAGGTTTATATGCACTGGAATTGACTGCCAATTAACAAAGAAAGACAGATAAGAATTTTTTCAACGTTGGCTAAATAATATGCATTTCAACATTTTGGCGTGGATGAATAAAAACACTACCATCGTAATAATTCATTATTCATAAATGAAATTGCAGAACTACGTACCTGCATTATTTTCTGTTTCACAAGATGCATGTTTATGTTATTCTAGATGGATGCTTAACAAGGCTAACAATAGCATTCTGACAATGATTTGTATTAAGTCAAATATCTAAACAAGAATAGATTTAGTTATAGTGATAAAATTGAAATGTTACAATTACTATAATTTAGCTTATTTTTGTTATATTTGATGCAATAAATGTCTAGATAGTAATGTTGATATTGTGGTTTACAACAAATTGAAAATATGCTAATATTAGCGGTTGTGAATATTGAAATGTGAATATATTTTAAATAACTTCAGTCCTGGGATTTCTATTACGTCATGCTTGTTAGTATCATATTTACTCAAAAATTTGCATTTTTATTAAATCTTGCAACATTTAATGATAATGGGTTTGAGTTGTACTGCATTCAAAACAAAAGAATAAAATTAATTCGTAAAACACTAGAAAAATATAAACTTGTACTATAATAACTAATTCCTGTAATTGGTTATTATTATTAAACCAGCAATGCTAAGATTGAACTCTAGTTGGCACATCACATTTGCATCCGTGCAGTGATTTGGTGCGTTAGCCAAGAAAGAATATTGTGAATCAACCAACAACATTCTAAACATTCTGATAAGAATTTAATTAGCAGGAAGAAGGGAGTAGATTGCATTCGCAGCAAATTATAACATGTCTTTGTATGAACGAACATTCATAATTAATATTTCCGTGCAAATTCTCACAATAATATTATCGTGTTCTTAGGTATTATGTTGGTTGATTTTGTTGGTTATGTTGGTTATTCATTAATGCGTCGGTTTATTTATAATTCAAGCCAATGCTGAAGAAGGCAACATGCCAAAAAAACGTTATACAAATAAATATTATATAATTGTTATAGTGAAATATTATCAACATAAAGAATCTTAAACATTTCATAACCACACTCAACAATACTAGTAAACTTTACTCAACTGTGGATTACAACAAATGAGTTGTTCATTGCGAATCTGTGCGATGCTGCCCGCATACGAATTTCTTCCATACTACAATGATTTGGTTCAATTCCTTCAGTTAAACCTTCGAATTTTAATAAACAAGTAGCTAACCAAATCTTAAGCAGTTAATTCTATTCTACAATTCAACTATTTAACTATTCAATTGCCTATAGGATTGTGTCCAATAGAAATAGTATGGTGGAGATAGACAGAGGCTATTGTTTAGCTCAACGACGTAGGTTGTTCGCCGGCGGCGCGAATGGAGGGCGAACAACCTCGCGATAAATGCACACGTGGGGTGGCTATAGCAGCCAGGCTGCGAGGCGGCTGGGCGAGCGTCGAGGGCGCGGTGCGTTATGAAGGGACGCATCGGAGTGCAGACGGGACATTCACCCGGACACTCGGCCAAGGACGCGACACCGCCGCCGAAGCGGGAGCACAAGTAAGCGCAGTTACCCTGACTTTTTTCCTGCATACACCCGCGCAAACTTTGCCCAATGCAAAATATTAAGGGCGGGGGATGGTTTTGAGATTAAAGATTAAAAAGAAGAATGATTTATTTCATTGGAAACAACTAATTGGAGAATAAAAAAATTGTGAGACACAAAACAACAAATGAAGTTCTTGCAACAAAAACGTAACTTACATTATTGAAAAAATTTAATAAAGAAATTAATTGGTTTTAATTAAATTTAAACTTATAATGAGATTTTCAATACTCTGCTTTAAAATTGTCTCATTTTAACCTAAAAAATACGTTTTATTCCCTCCCTAATTTCAAATATAACCTTAAATTTCGATTAATTTTTGATTATCTAATAAAAATGTATTGACCATGATTAATAATTTATCTATTTTCTTCTATATCAGCCAATCAAACTAATATCATATTAAGTAATTTGGAAGAATATCCAATCAAATCGCGTAATCAAATTCCGATACATAAATGTATGTTAGTATAATATCCGCATGGCTGGGAATCCGATTTTACTCTCCCAACACTCTTGCCTACAACACACTAACTCCCCGTAGCAGGCAACCCACCTCGCATATTCCGCCCGCATGCCTCATTGCACCACTGCATCCAGACATCCTCACCCTCCTGCATTCTGCAAAAGGGTGAGTGCGGCGCATGCCGTCTGGTCTGGTCTAGTCTAGACACTGGTTCACTGTCCCGGCCATGCGAAAGCGAAACGCGCTCGCTCGACACCGGATTAGTTTCCCTTTTCCGCCACCGCTGCCACTTTTCCCGCATTCCCGCTTCCACACCGCCGCCACCATCAAACATTTCCTTCACTTGAGCGAGGGTTTTCGTTGCAGATTGTCGATGGAGATACTAGAATAACACTAACGGCGCTTGTGAGAATAAGACAGAAATATGCAGAGGTAGTAAAGAAGGAGAGGGTAGGAGGGAAGGTGAGTTAGGGTGTGGTATATGCAGGACTGCAATCTGCACCCTTATGGCTATCCTGCCCGCGGCTCAGCCGCCCCTTCATGTCTGTCTGACTTGGTTAAAATCGATAGTAGTGCACCAGGCATTACATTAAACAAATTTAAAATAAATTAATTATGTTTCCAGCTAAATATAATTAGATCTCATCAAACTAAACAATGAATTATGCCAATCATGTTATAAAAGTGTGTGTGTACAATAGGCAACCCAAAATACACAGCTTCATGTGTGCATACAAAATAAATTTAATATGTTGATATAGGTTTACTTTAGCCCTTACTAATTATTTATTCATAGAATATTGAGCATTTTGTGCTCAGATTTGCAAAATAGATTTATATAATTTGTCAATGGCTGCTAATATTTAGCAAGACCATTTACAATAATGTGCATTATTATTGCGTTAACTTGCGTATAAGTTATCTTTTATTGACGCTATTTGTACATTGTTCACCGCCACTTGTTTGTTGATTGACGTCCCGACTGTATCAAGTCAATATTTCCACAGCATCAGTGTAATCATTTAACTGTACAAACACTAAGCACTTCCTGCTTCATTTGAAGGTGACTATATATTGTCACACTAATTACTTACTTGCAATTAACCGTGTATTATTGCGTTACATATTTTCTGATTATGCTATCTTGATGCAACACAAATATGAAAAGAATACAGCAATAAATAAAAAACAAATACATAAAAACAAGTCTTCAAGCATGTTTATTTTTTTCAATGGTATTGCAAAAATATAACCTTAATTTTAATAAGGTCCCGGATTTATTTGAATTCTCATTTTTTTTTGCTGCTGGTGAAGGTCAATTAATGCTCGTCGATGTCATCGTCTCAAGCTCACAAATGTGATAAGCAACATCCTCACTGATAATCGCAAAAAATTCTCCACCAACGGCTATTAATGTTAGAAAACGCAGACTAAGCTGCATTGTTTGTTTGCAATTATTTATGGTCATACTATCTATTTTACAACTGAAACAGAATTGTTCTTGCAACATCCTAGTGGATTAGCTCATTAGGTTCTTTTGGAAAACGAGATTGGCATTCATTTCATTCAATGTCACATGAATTCTTATCGCAATGTAAAAATCATCCTTTCTATGTCAACATGATTCGGTAAGTTGCAAGGATTGGATCATCTTGAAAGTATTGGAAAGTGCAAATAAAAGATGTTGCAATGAATTTCGCACAATGTCACATTTTGTTTTATTTTTGGTCAAGAGCAGCGTGATTTTTGGCATACAATCAATGTCGTAGATTGCGTCAGTAATCGTTCTAAAATTTGCACATGATACGCTTTAATTTCATTTATCCTTGTGTATTATCTAAGGCTATTTGTGTGCAGATTACAGTTGCAAAAGTGACAGCGATTAGTTTATATAGTAAACAGTAGACTAGAGTAGTCGGTATGAAGGTGATAAATAAGAAGTATTGTCATCTACAATAAGATTGTAGATGTTCCAGAGAAAATGTAGGACTTAATTAATATAAACCGATTTCATATCTGCGTAATTGTTTTTAGGTTTCAAATATAGAAGTTATACAAGTTGCCTACATTACACTCAAATATAGAATTATACGGAGAATATATTATATATTACAAAATTATATTGGTGCATTTTAAACAAATTTTAATTTTCTAGTCACTTGTTGATAATAGGCATGTGTAAATGTGTCACTAGTGCTACAAACATATAACAATTCCTATGGAAACAACATAAAATCAAACAAAAATATCACTAAAACGTTGAACCACTCCAACCAACAGAATGCATACTAACATTCAAGCAATGTTCACAGAAAGAAGAAAGTTGTAAAACAAGTCTAACTATTCAATTAAAAACAAACTATAATTGTAACCACAACTGTACAAAACAATAAATGACAACAAGTCAAAACAATTTACACTTACAAACAACTCAGTGTTAAATACTTTATTAACTAATAATAATCAAGAAAGTATCAACAAATGCAGCAATTTATGTTATCACTTAAAATTAAATAAAATCAATTTATTTAAATTGTTTACTAAATTTCTTCATCTCTGCAAGAATTCTTCTGAAAAGAAAGAATCACTACTTTGTTTAGACTTCATACTCTACTTGATTGTTCTGCATCAACTATCATGGTTATAGGTGGCAGGATTTGAAGCCGTAGACAGTATTTTGTTACGACCGAAAAAAATAAAGTTGTTTATTATGCATTCAATTAACGTTTTATGTGTTGTGTTGCTACTGTCAATGCTCTGACTTCTTGAAGTTTGTTCTTCTCGTTGGGTCTTTGTCCGAATTTCAACTATAGGGGGTCAATCGACTCTGTTCATTCTGTTAATTCTTTTCACTGTGATCAATGTTCTCAATTGTGGGCAATTCTATGTTCGTTAAAGGCACGAAACCAGTGAGTAGCTAACGGCTTGAATTACAATTGACGAATGGAAATTTTTCTTCAATGTTTGGATTGGGTCAACGGAATTGTTTATAAACCTACAAGTATTTCGATTTAATTGGCAATACAAACTAGGTGTGAGCTTATTACTTCAATGACCATGTAATGAGTGTTAATTCAATCCAAAATCAGAGTGTCCGAATTACATAGGCGCTATGAAATTAGATATGACTTAAGTTAATTCATTGAGTGAAAAGAACGTTGCTGATGAATAATATTTGATGAATAAAAAAGATTACTTCAAAAAAAAATAATAGTTGAACAAATTTTAAAACATTTATGTCAGTTAAAGAATTGATTCAATTTTTAATTTCTTTATTTACTTTTCCAAGCTTTATTATTTACTTGAGTGAAGTCACTTAAAGCACTTAATTTGAAGAAATTCCAAAATTTTAAACTTAGCTAACATAAGTAATCTCAAAATGACACTATTACTATTTTCATACTAAATCATGTTTCATCCTCTTATATCAACTTTATTTGGTTATAAATGACTTAAGACGTTTTTCCGGCTAAACTACATCAACATTGTCAACACGCAGGCGGCAGTAGACGGACACATCATCAACTGCATGTCTTTTCATAAGCTCCAGGCAGCTTTTTTAAGCTCTTCTCTCCTCACTCAGAAGCCTAGCGGCAAAAGAGTGAGAGTGGAATGTGTGGTGAGAGTGGACGAGTTTTCAGTTAAGGGTCAAGGTCGAGACGATTTATTTCAATGCGACGCCCAGCTACTGCTCAGCTGCCACAACTGCCTCAACTGCCATTAACATGAATAATTCAGTTTTTATTCCTTTCCATCGCGTTTTGGAAGGTTTCTTGGTATATGATGCATAGAAAGAGCAGAAAAATTCAAAGAGCTTCAAATTAAGTGAAACAAATGAAAGTCAGTGCTTCTGCATGCTTGGAAATATAAGACGTAAGTTGTTGTTGCTTGTTGTGTATTCAGGACGCATTGTGTCTCGACGATCGCCCACATCGTTCACGGTTGAACTGTGTTACAACCAGTTAAGCTCAGCTTTGACTCAACATTGGGTTAACATTTGACTCACTTCCAGTGCCACTCTCGATTAAGTCAAGGTTCAATGTCAGATGAGTTTTCACCGCGTGACTTTCACTTCTTTAACCAGATACTAAAACTAAGCAACATTGCAGTAGGATCAAATTTACTCAATTGAAACTCATAAATTCACATCAAACCTTTATATTTATTAAATATCCGGAATAAGCAGGAGTTTACAGAGTACGGAAACATAAGTTTGTATCCTTGAGAGTGCTAAATTAAGCAGATTTACTGGGTTTTTACGCGAAATTTATTTTTTGGCGTTGAAGGTTGAGAATAGGGTCCAACACTCATGTCCATTGCCAACATTTTATTTTTAAATATGACAAAACATGACAAAATTATTGAAAAAATGGGACGTTGATATTAGTAAGAATTAAGTAACTTAAGTTGCTTTAATTTAAGTCACTTTTAATTGAATTTAGTTTATCATACTCGCTCTATACAATGAACAATTAATAACGTTGTATAAAATGGGCATAAAATTGACTTAAGTTGTTATTTTGATATTTTTGAAGCGTACTGCAATCGTGCCGGATACCGACACCGTACTTGACCTCCATTCTATTATACTGCATCAACTATCAGGGTTATTAGCAGAGTTGACTTAAGTAAAATTACTTTAAAAGAAATTCATTGTGCCTTAATATGATAAATTTAAGGTTAATATGTTTTAATAGGAAATAATGATTTAGAGAATGAAAAAGAGATGCTTAGGTTAATTGAAGCAACAATGACTTAAGTCACCTCTCTGCATTTTTTCAAATTTCCAAAGCGATTTTTATTGATAAGCCTTAAATATAAACGAAACAAGACTTTTCTAATTTACTAAGAGAGAGAAAACTTGAAAAACTTTCTGCCTTCTCAAATTATGCTCTCTGAACGTTACATTGACCTTAAGACGAGAGATTTCTTTCACTTTGCTTCACTGCACCATTGCACGAAAGCAGCATTACGCGTTTTACGGTTTCGCGACCGTAATCAAAGTCATCACACTCACATATTTGCACATTGGTCGGCGGTGGCGGCTGGTCGTTCAACTTACGGCCATCGCCACCATGCGCGGCGAAGAAACTTCCAAACAAAAACATAACCTCACACAATGCATTATTGAATGCGCATTCAACATTCACGCTCGTTTCTAATCGCGAACGGCAATAACTTTAATTACTATTCCAACGTCAGTAATCATAATAATTATAGATAATGCAGTTTCACACTTTTACTAGCGGCGGAGAATGGTGTATTGTGGAGGTTGGTAGTGACTCGTTTTTCATTGCAGATATTTTATACGCTTTTACATTTCTCCGACTAGACTTGCACCTTGAGGTGAAATGCATTAAAGTAATTCTGCTTCAATGGCATTACTTTTTCTTTCATACCAAAATTGTTATCTTCGGTGTTAATTACACATCAAGTGTTTTTTAAGAAGACAGTTAAAAATATAAATTTTAAAATGTAGATTCATATAGCGGACGGACGAAAATAACGGATTCTTGATATTTTCCTGCCATAATTGACTTAAGTCAAATGTATCCAAGAGTTGCAAGTGTTCATTTCAACGAAAAACTAAAGTTTTGTATTATTATTAATAGACTTAAGTCATATTTATACAGTATATAAATTCAAAAAGTAAAATTTTAGTCAAAACATATTACAATATAATGCAACATCAATGATTTTCACTTGCACTTGCACTTCAATTACACTTTACTCACTTAACTCAACATACACGTAATTATCATTCTTGTGCGCAATTGCGTGCATTTACTGTTAGCATGTTAACTTGATAAGAAAGTGTAATTAAAAGTGAAATAATAAATAAATAATTGTAACTTACTCAAGAGAACTAAATATTTAACTTGTGACAATAACATTCATGCAGGTTTACCTAGAAAATTTTAATTGCTAGAGGAAAACGAATTGCTTCATTAATTCATACACATTTTAAAATTAATTGACATAAAGCTTAAGTCTGGAAACACAAAATACCGCAAATTATACTTTGTAAAAAGAATTATTTTAATAATAATAATTATTATGCATACAATTACTATGTCTAAAGTCTAAATTGTTATGAATTGTATTGTTATGTTGATAAAACTTTACTATAACATTTATCTACTATAACAAATTAAAACATGTCTTTGTATAAACGAACATTCTTAATTAATATTTCTGTGCATTAATACTATCATGTTCTTAGGTATTATGTTGGTTGATTTTGTTGGTTATGTTAGTTATTCATTAATGCGTAGGTTTATTTTTAATGTAAGCACGAAGCTATTATCCCAATTTTGAAATCATTTGTTGCTAATTTTATTATGTTGATAAAAGTTTACTACAACATTTATTTGATATTGATTTGTGGAAAGTTTTCGGCATGTTGCCTTCTTCAATATCATTCGACAACATGTCAAAAACTTTTTACAAATCAATATTAACTAAGTGTTTTATTTTACTAACATAATGAATCTTAAACACTTCGTAACCACACTTAACAATACACTGAATTGTATTGCTTAAATTGACATAAGGCACTTTAAAAATATACCGGTTAGAAATTGAAACACGAAGCATACGTTATTGTGTTGTTTATTTATAAAAGACAAATATCTCAATTGAAATTGCAATAAAACAATTCTAGTAAGTACAACAATATCTAATGCAATAATGTAACAATTTCCATAATAATGCTGTACCAGGTTCGGTTTATTGCACGATCATATTAATACGATACTTTCACTGTTCCAGTGACTGGATTGACTTAGACCGTCTAAAATGCAAGCATTTTGTCTTTTCTTCGTTAATTACGGCGAGAAATTCCGTCTCTCTCAGCGCGCTCGTTAGGCCTGGTTTTAGTAGCGTCGAAAGTTACTTGCATTTTCAGCCGAGGCAATGCGCATAAAATATGAGGCAAATTGGAAGTGAATTTGCGAATTTAAGACCAGTGGAGCAAATTGTGAGGTAGTGAACTAGATTTGAAGACTTTCTCTTTGATTTTTAATTCCAGTTGAAAGATTAAAAAGTTAGAAGGCAGTCATAAAAATATAAGTAAGATGTAAAAAGTGTTGAGAGAGTGTAACACAGAAAATGGGGTCTAATTCACATAGCTTATAAGGACAATTAAAATTTAGAAGATTTGGGAGGTAATTAAAGGAAGAAATCTCAGACAACAAATTTTCCAATTGTGAAAAATTTGAGCATTCATAATACATTAGAAGACGAAGCCTATTTAGAGATTATAAACTTGATTGAAAACTATTAATTTTGTCTTTTAATTATATTTACCGTCTTTTACAATTAAATTCACCAAGAATGCGTAGTAACATTAAATTGGTTTATTTAATGGAAATTCTAAGATAACATTAAATAATTATATTTTTTTACTAACATATTTTTTATTTTACAGCAATATTTATGATCAAGTAATGGGTTAGAATTGAGCTTTACATGAAAAAAACATTAACTTTTTTATTAAGAGCTTGAAAAATAATAATAGATTTTATCATAGTGTAAATTCAAATGAAGTGCTTATTTCTCCAAGGTTTGATTTAATACGGTATCAGCGATTATTGATATTTATTTAAAGATCAGTATGGTTTGTAATTTTCTGGCATTTCCACGAATTCAGTTCAAACAATGCTAAATATGACTTACCACGTTTGCGCCGGCAGCGCGAATGCAATAGTCGAAGTGGTAGAGAGAGAGAGAGAGAAAAGCGGCCGGTAATGCAGACCTCCAAATTAAATGCCGACCGGAAGGTGTTAAGTTTTTCTCCCCAATTTATATTTTCTAACAAGCAACAATTTTTACAAAACTATTGAATTGTATCTAATCCAACCAACAAGAAAAATATTGTATAATCAATACCATACACACTTGGGGTGTAGTAATGTAAATTGCATTTCTGCTTCTATCAATCATTGTGTAAAAAGCAATTTCGATTCAAGACTAGAACTAGGCTTTTTGTACTCCCGTACAAGCATACGTCCCTTTGACTCGGTGCCCTCTGGAGCAAGGCAGTACTACATTAGACCATCTCACCAAAAGCTTGGTGAATCATCCCACACCCTTCGCATTCGCTTAGATACTAAACCCCAATATTACACTGCACTCTATCTACTGCAGCCAACGTCAACAACAAGCAACACAAAATGCAGGGCATGCACACTTTTAATTTGGCCACATCGACACGGCCCAGCAACTGGGGCTCGCCTTCGGAATTACCTTTTTTAATGTGACCTACACCCTAGTAATTTATTTTTTGTTTTCGATGCCAATGTTTCTGTTTCCAAGCGGATGAAAGCACGATTGTTTGTCTTTTGGAAGAAATTTACGAGGTTAAAGTGGTCGATGTTGAGAATAGCCTTGACTTTTTAGAACATTTGGCATTAGCAAAAACGGAGGAAAGAATCTGTTTTGCAGTTTTGCTGAGTTACAGTTGTTTGCAAATACAGGTGAGTTGGGATGCCTTGTACTCGATTGTTTCCTGGCACCTGTGCAATATGGGTTAGTAGTGTGTTGGTTACGCCAAAATGATTGCCGTGCCTGATTGTTGACCGTGAACATGATGAGTACATCGGAATCAGTTTACCACAATTACTCATCTTGATCTTTATCAGCGTATTAGCATTTCTAACTTCAGAGCTTACAATGCCTAGAAAATCCAAGACATACGAGAGCAACAAAAAGACTGTGTTTAACTGAGTGTTTAAAACTCATCGTTTAGGTACTTGGGCTAGGCCTAAAATGCTAAGATGTTCTCAGTGGGTACTGAATACGGTAATATTTTGACCGGTAGAACAAGGTCCAAACTACTTTTACTCTTATTCTATATGAACCTTATCCTGACTTTGTTCACCTTGTCAAGCTCATACTTTAGAGCTACGTCGGTATCTGCATGGAGGTTATGTTCACGAATCGTAACCTTAAATGTGCAATCTCCGCATATGTTTGCCTGAGCTTGGTCGAAAGGTTTCGCCGTTTGCGCGTCATTCGCGTTCGGCGCGTCGCTAGAGAGCAATAAACAGACTCGCGCTGCAATCGATAAGCGCCTCGCGCGAGAGAGACGCACCGCGCCCAGGCAGAGGCGAACGCACTTGCGACGCGCGCGCCTTGGAACGGGTTCACTCGCCGCTTTCAAGGACAAGGCCAATCGTGGCGGGCGCGCGCAAGGGTTGTTCGGACGCCGCCGCAGCCGTGCGACGGGGTTGTTGCACGAAAGAACCTTCAAACGACATGCGAAAATATTAGAGAGAATGTGGTGGTGAAATTGATTGCCTATCAGAGCTTATTTGACAGATGAATATTTAGCTGCCTATCGATGCTCTGAGCTTTCAATTTTTCTTTTCTGTTGATTTTATCCTGCTGCTTTCCGTCAGACCCATGACTTTGGGTTAGAGTCTTGGTTGGCTTGTCCAAGGTTGTGCATGGATAGCATGGGCAGCACTCCGCTCTAGATTGAATTTTTGTGCGTACACACCGCGTGGGTGGCTGCCGGCGATGCGGCGACGCTCACACAGAGGCGGTGAGTATGGTGACGGCGAGTGAAACCGTTTTCACTTTCGGACCGTCGCGCGCGGATGCATCGCGCGCGCGCATCCCTCCCGCGTGCATCGGCGCAGCGGTTATCTCCGTCTTTGACGCGTGTTGGGGATAGTGGCACGACGCAGACACATGCACCGCCGCCGACGGCCTTAACACCAGCACGCGCGCCCGCTATCACACAAATCCCACATTCGACGCGCTCGTTCCGTCGAGAGCGAACGTCTCAAGCGCGCACTAGCTCGCCGGGAGAGAGTTAACTGTTACGCGCGACGACACCGCGGGCGCATTCGACGATCACTCTTACTTTCGACAACAACTCGCTGCAATCGGCGGCATCACAAACAAGTGCAGCCAAAGTGTGATTTACTGTGAGGATTTGCTCCCGTGCCTGTCTGTTTTGTGCTACTGTTTGTTATGTTAGTATTCTGTGCCACATGTTGCAATGCAATCGTGTTCGGCCATCGTGTTCACGAGTGACTTGAAGGAGTTCCGCATCCCGGAAGGTGGCATGGTGTCCTCTTCCACCAGTATCCAGCAGCATCCAGGTGTGATATCTGTGGCGTCCGGTGGCGGCAACGCGCCGCTTGCATTAACTAGCTGTGGACATTCGAACGGTTTATTGGCGACCATGCGTCCGCCACCGCCTCCACCACCGCCGAAAAGCAAGGACAGCAAGCATGTACATCTCATGCATGGGGCACCGCAAGCAGGCGCAGGAGTAGGACCACATGAGGAACCTTCTAGTTCCATTCCTGACTTAGGTAAGCAACGTGTCACCATTTGACCTTGAATTTGTATAATATTAGCACAATCCTGACCCTGACAATTATTCTTATCAACGATTTGCGGCCTTGTGCATAGCTGTTATCAGTTTGTCCTCAGTTCAGGCTGTCACCTCCGAATCAGGGTTGCGTTAATCTACATGTGTTGCTCATAGAGTATTTGTATTTTTGATAATGACTTAAGTCATGTTCATGGTCAATCGGGAAAATATCTGAATTAGATACAAACAAGCAAGTTACAAGTTTTAATGTTGTATTAAGATTAAATTGATTTAAGTCTGAAATCGGTTTCAATCTGGATTTTAAGTAGCATTGAAGGTCATCCTAATTGAAATGTTTCTTCAACTTTGTTCTTCCCGCGTCATTAGTGATTGATTGATACTTTTAGATCAGCTTTTAACATTAACTCACGTACGACTCCTAGCTAGTCACTGACAACTAGTGCGTTATTTATGTTATGTTTATTTTTGCGTAGCAGCGCAGATTGTCAAGGTCCGAGGTAACCTTGCAGCGGCTGCCTTGGTGCGGTCGAATCTCGAGCAGGTATTTGGAATTTTGCTACCGGATGATTTGCAATTTATGGCACGCAGGAACCAGTACGAAGGTGAACGAAAGCTTCATTAATACATTGGAGGCAGTGAGGTAGTCTTTCGTAAACAAGGAAGTTGTCGTTAGGACAAAAAACGTTGTCATCAACGTGCCATAAATACGTCTATTTATTGTTTTTAAGTTTCCTGCTTTTTGCTGCAATCTGAATATGCTTTTAATATGCGTGGAATTTGAAATGTTTGGTTAAATTGAAAGTGTTGGTCTACGAAAGTGATTTGTAGTTTTTCGTTTAGCCATTTAGTTAAAAGTAGAGCAGTGAAAATTAAGTGTTTTACGCTGCGTGATTTTGATTTTGATTATTAATTAATAATGCCCGAAATAATTGGGTAGCTGAAAAGAGACTTTCTGTGGTTGTGTATGATGGCATTTAGGCATTTAACAAAGCCTGGAATCAGAGAAATTAATAACAATGGGAGGTATTTTGGTAATTATCAGATTTGAAAACTTTTACTTTAGATTTATCTTGAAATTTACTTAGCAGTGTCCGAAAATCATAGAAGAGATGTTACTACATCTAGTGCTAATTAAAGAATTTTCAAGTATATTCAAGTAATCTTGACACTTGAATTGACACATAAGTCTGTTCTTCGGGGTGAATGCTCGAAAATAAATAAGTCAATGCAGAATTGATCGAATTGATTTCGAAATAATCGCAATATAAATACGACTGCCCGTTTAAATTTTATGACCAAATCCATAATCTCAAATTGACACAAGTAGTACCATTGCATTGACTTACCACTGCATAATCCAGATAAATCGCCCCTTATCTTACCATTCAATTGAATTCTACTCAAAGTCCTACTCGCATTCTATTGTTTTTTACCAACTCAAATGAAATAGCATTGACTCTTTAATGAGTTTGTGAGCTGACAAGCGTTTGTCGGTTGTGCGCGAGCGATAAGAAGCGGCAATTATAGTTCAGTAGTCTCTGGCCGTCTGCGCGTGACGCGCTCCCGTCACTCTCACATTGACGTGTCCAACTGCACGCTCGTAATAAATGTAAACATTTAAAATAAGGAAATAAATATACAATCACACGCATCTAGTTACTAAATAAATACAACATGAACAGAGGGAACCGAGTGAACAGTTACACCTAGCATGATGGATGGGTGATGAGTGAGTTGACTAGACTTGGATATACATGGAAAGACTATAATTATAAATTATACTCATCACTACTGAGAGTAAATTAAAGACATGGCGTCATTATTTATTGACAAGTTAGTGTTTTAATCGGTTAACACCTACTATCAAATATTGAAGCATAAGAATAGCAAATAATGTAACAATGATAACGGCTTAAGTCAACTTACTGCGGCTGTTGTTAACGCTAGAAATGACCCAATATCTAAAAAATAGTGTATTCACTTGTCTCAGAAATATTTGTTTTATTGTGTAGGTTTTTTTTTTAATAAAGGAACAGTTGATATTTTTATAAGTTGTATTCATAGGGAAAAAGTTAGATATGACTAGACTAGTATCTGTCGTCGTTGACCGCGGCAGCGCAGCGGGAATGGTGGTGGCAGCCGAGCGGTGGCAGTGTCGTGACCGCCGTTCGCGACGACGAGGCAAATGACCTAGTGGCTTCGGTTGTTGCACCTACTCATGGCTCATTCTCAGCAGGAGTGGCTGGAGAGATAGGGATTACGAGCTGTGATGCTTTATCATCCGCATAAGATATTAACAGAGAGCAATCTGACTTAAGTCAATATGTCTTCTAATATATTTTGTAGAAAACAAAAAGTGTTTACCTAGAACGTTTGAGCTGCAGCACGAGTTTAATTTAATCTATGCAGTATGCGATCCTTATGTACACGTGTATACAGCTTCAAAACGGAAAGCGTGTGCCAACCACGTGGGGTTTCATTACAAGTCTCACAACAGCCATACAACAAGCAAGGTGCTTTTCTATTTTTGCTCATAGCGCCCCTCTCCGAGAATGCCGTCGCAAATCTATTGACAGTTAAGTTATTTATTTCTGATTTAAGTCATTTACTTAATAAAAAATGTCCAATTAGATTTACTTCATTAATGACTTACGCACTGCTAGGGTTATACATTCAGTGTCTATTGGCTGCTGGACATCGCAGGAATTCACTTCCGGTTTAAGATTACTCCAAGTTTCCGGTGGAAAAGAATCAAGCTTAAAGTGTAGAGATATTTTTAGAAGGAAATTTGGTCTCAACTACCTATTACTTTTTCTACAAGCCGCTAGAAAGGATCTGTTTATGTTTAATTATAGTTCAGCTTCCTACAAAGGGGTTCAGCATTCCTCGTTTTACTTACTCACATTCCTTTAACGGAAGTTAAAAAGTCAGGAAGTTTATACCATAGTATCCGATGTTTATTTGGATGATTTACATCCAAGCAAACAGATTTGCTTTATCGTAGGGATTTTTGGCTTTTGAAGGGTAAAAATAGATATCGTTAATCCTAGAGCCGCTTTGTGACTGACTGATTAATTAAGTAGAGATTGAGTGGAGAATATCCAAATTAATTGTTGAGGTATTTCAGCTACTTGAATTAAGTCTACTTAATTCTACTTACCAAGTAAGGTCTTGTTGAGGTACTGAGACACAGGACGCGGATGTATTTATATCGTCGGCCTTGATTTTACTTTCAGGCCTATTAATATCACCTCGGCTTACTCGATGGTACTGAAGAGGTGTCTCAGGAAGCTTACAATGACTTAAGTCATATTTTCACCAATCTCTTAATTCCTAGATGGCTCGAACTTGATTCAACCTTGAATCTCTATTTACTCAGGACTCATAATCTTCCCTAAATATAGAACGCAGGCCGCGCTGCCGCCGCCAGCCGCCGAGCCCTTCGCTGGGCCAAGGTTAACAAACCCGGCTCGCGCGCTGAGCACAACACACTTCAACATCGCACATCGGCCTGCTGCATGGAGTCCTTGCTCCCCTGCACCGCGCCACGCCGCAGTTGGCGGTTCGGGCCAACGCGAGCGCACCAGCCGCGCACAACCTTCAGGGCTCTTCTCTGTGTCGCTGAACCTGCAGGCCTTCAACTCGGCCAAACGCTCCGTATGCTCATACGAACCGACAACAGGCAATCAACGCTCGACATTGCTCAAAAGCCACCCGAAAGGGTGTTGCTCCATAACGCTAAATAATTCAGGCTCGAAGTCATGGCCAAGGTCGAGGAAATTAAGGAAATTGATCAAAACAAAAAAGTTTGATTATAGGGATCTTTTGATGTGTTGTTTTTGAACGCGGGGGAGTTGGTTGAGGGTGGCTATTGCGTAGGGGTGGAGGAAATAGGGTGACTAGGGTGCATACTAAGGTAGTGCATAGTTATGTGGAATACTGGGGTGGTTTTATTCTTTAGGTTTTGAGAAGGATAGAAAAGTGTCCTTAGTCTAGAAACACCCTCACCCTAATAATTTCTTTACCCTTAGTCCACATTTTCTTCAAATTTGTTAGAAGGGTCTAGACTTTCCACACGATACTCTTACAGCAGTAGAGATATTTAGACAGGTATCGGGAAAGGAAGGAGTTGCAATATAATGTAATAAAAATAAAGGTGGTCTTCACTCAGGCGTAGTATTGGTCATACAATGGGTTTAAGTACACACCCTAAAATGCACAGTGTCTACTTGAAGTAAACTGCTATTAATAACTCTACATCATTTACATCCCTCGTTATTTTTACCCGGATTTATATTTAACCCCAGCCCTTGGCATGTCAAACACGAATATAAATAGTTGCAGCGCGCACGAGCTACACGTCAACCTTGGCGAAGATCTTTTCCGCCCGATAGGAGACTGTAAAGAAGGTGCGTATGACATCAACCCCAATGAGTACTGTTGGGTACCAGGCAGGCAGGATCGACCGTAGTGTGACGCGAGTGCATTGAATGCGCTCGCAGCCAGACATCCACATCTCTCTTTATCTCATTACTCATGTGAGTCTGTGTCTTTGTCTTGCGGCCAGAGAGGGTTGTTGTTGTGCTTTGGGGCGAACGAACGACAAGCCAGTTCAACTGCCTGCCGCCGCCTGAATGCAGCGCTGTGCGGGTCGGCGGTGTGTGCGTTGTCTGTGTGAATTGAGTACCAAGGGTAGTTTGTTCTCCCCCTTCTTCGGGGTCCACGTGGCAAGTGGCTGCAGCGCCGACAGGTCCCTGACCTTGTTTAGCTCCGCCCTTGCAACGGGCGGCGGGACTTACCCCTGCGGACGCGATGCATGTCAGGCGTTAAATAGGGGATGGTTGGGTATTAATTATTGAATTTGATTAAGAAAGAAATAAAGAGATTGCGGAACGAGAAAACTCTGTTGTGAGCAAAATAAAATGTTGCTTCCCTATTGAAAGCTTTCGTCTCTCTCTCTTATAAAGATTTTTCTTTGTGAAATATTGAGAAGTTTTCTTCATTTGTGTATTGAGAGTGCGTTGCCACCGTCTGCGACACTCACACCCTTCTGTCTGTCTGGCTACCCCCACTTCTGCATATTCCCGATCGTCGTCGCTGCTTTCGAGCTCGTTTGCTCTCCTTGTTCCTGCCTCCTCGAAGGTCTGAGTTGGATGCAGCGAGGACGTCGTGCACTTTGTCTTGCGTTGCTTTGTTGGACGCCGAGTCCTCTACTTCCTTTTTCACGCGCAATGAGCGCGAGTGGTCTGGATTGGTGCAACCTTGCACTTCATTTCGAGCACCAACACATTTCGCGTCTGCCTGCGGGCCAGACGAAAGAGAGTGAGTCACTACGAACGGGGTTACTGGCGTGCAGACGCTGCAGGAGTGCGACGAGTCCTTTCTCTTGGAATAAAGAATGAGAGCTGTTACAGAATGTGGGGGCTATTTTAAATCACTACTCGAGCAATAAAGATTAGTTAATATTCAATTTAGAAAGTTTTTTATGGATTTCAGATAATACAATTAGATTTTTGTTGGATTTTATGTTATTCTTAGTTTTCCTGCCACACTCTGTATTGAGTTATGCACTGAATTGCATGTCTCGCCGTGCAATTCGAAAATACCGAGAGTAGGGTGTTGTCATGACTACAGTTCTATTGCAAGCTGGCAGAGGGTTGTTCTCTTGATGCAGGCACGGCTGGAGGCAGCCATTGCCGCCGCCGAAAATGCAAGCGACGCCGGCGATCGATCCGCTTCCGCGTAGTGCGCCCCTCACTCCTGTGTCTGGTTGTCTGGGTTTGCAGTGCAACGGCCGCGAGCTGCGCCTGGAAAGGGAAATTCGGAAATGTGGGTAAATGCTAGTAACCCAAACTGCAGTAAAACTAAAATTCACACCAGTGCTGTACTACCTCATGCAGTACGTAGAAAACCAACTAAAAGGGTATAATACGAATTTGGAAAGATACTTGGGTTACTATGATTTATTTGGAAAGCTATGTTAAGCCAGTTGTAGAAATTACCTAAGTCCAACTATGTTAAGGAGATTTAGGAGACAAAGGCGATGAAAATTGTTATTTAGTTGGTAGATAAGCAGGTCTTAGTTGAGTTAGCCAAGGCAACGGACTTTATTTTTAACCAAGAGTCTGGAAGACAGCGTGGCTGCCATTTCATCGTTCTTCTGTCAAACATGATTTTAAGTTATACAAGTAACATCTGGTTGATAGTAACCAAAATAACTAGCTTAAACCCTCTATTAGAATGTACTTGATTTTAAAAGTATCCGATGTTTATTTACATCGAACACGAAAGGAAAGCACGCTCAGCTTATAGCATAGTAATCTGATTCTGATACATAGCAGCATAAATTGGCCAGAATTAATTAACATACCAAATAGTAACGTCTCTAATTCCGCATGCTTTATTTGCTTGCACATACTACATCTATACTACGCGGGTGCTCACAATCGTAAAAAGCAGTCATGTATCGCGCACGTTGTACACATCAACCAATCGCAAGTCCTGCGAGAAGCTTTGCCAGAGAAGGGGATTCATTCATCGAGTGTGCAGCTGAAACAAGCTTAAATTGTGTTACTCTCACTTGCTCCTGCGGCATTTAAAGCTTCGACTGTTTTTGTTCCACTTGTTTTTTTCCAAACTTTCTCTAATCTAACACAGATGTCGCTACAGACTTTGTTTTGAGCTTTCAAACCGTTGCCAGCAAATAATATCTATCTTGCTCTCTTTGACTTCATTAGTTAAAGAGAGAAGAGAAGTCTATGCCTACCTTGTTTAACTGCAGGCGCCCTCTACTTGTTTTCAGTGCAACCTTACACAAGTCGCTACTCGTTGGCAGTTCTTCTACTCTGGTTTGGGCCAATGCTAGTGGTGCACTTTCGCAGGAATAGTCATTTGCTTTGTGCTGCCACCATGAGGTTTAAACGGGTTTGAAGGCGGATGTTTCTAAAACTACCTGTACAGAGTAGTGTGTAGCCTAGCATGTGGGATGTACGTGTACAGTGCGTAAGTGAGCGAGGAAAAGGTCGATAAAGCGCGCACTTGGCCTCCAAATGGATCGCGCGGCCACGTGCGTCACGTGAGTCCTGCGAACGGGATCTTGCGACGCAGCGCACTGTAACCCACTCACCCTCTTGCCGCTCTTGTCTAGCTAGCCCTAAGTTATTTTTCTATAATATATCCAAGTATGACGCATTGGACGAATATATAAGACTGAGTCATTTCCAGAGAAATCCGAAAATATAGGAATTAGTTTGACCACAAGTCATCGGAATTCTTAACAATAAATTTACATTTATTAACATCAACTTCATTTTCCAAAGATTATTCTTTTCGATTGTTATTCTTGATAAATGTGGGTTTTGATTGAGTGTAGGATTAGAGCGAAATAGGTTGAAGTTGATCGGAGTGGCTGCCGATGTCAGATTGTCAGAGCTTTGGAGAGACCTGCTTGGAGTTGGTTGAACCCGCGAGCTCGCGACTCCTAAACTAGGCCGCCGCTCCAACGCTAGAGCTCTAGCTGGGCAATCTAGCATTGAACAGAAGCAACACAGTGATACAGCCGCAACACACAAATAGGCAAGCTGGTATAGGTGTTGGAAGAATCGAAATTACAATTGCACTACGAGGCAAATTTATTATTGTAGTAGATATATACCAGGGACGTACCTATCTAACATCTATTACACCTGCACCACCTTAAACGTCATCACGCCTTGATTAAATGGACTGACGTGAGCTTAAACTTTCAGTAGAATGTTCTTTACTTTTAAGACAGTCCTGTGTCGAGTGTAATCGAGAGTCTCCTCTCGGGGTTGACGAGTATTCTCGAGGTTGTCGACACCGTTTCGGTGAGTTCGCTTATTAATTTTCTCTTTTATGCTTATCCTGTTGGCAATGCCGTCGTTACCAGCCTGCTGAACTTCTTTGAGTTCGTCGCACCTTAACGCCCAGCCTTATTAAGCCGCAGTCGGATCGAGTCAAGTAATAAGTTTAATTCCACCGCCAAGACAAATAAAAATCGAGAGTGGAGAAAGACTGTCAGTTGAGAAGAAGAAAGCGAAGAAAGGCGCAAACAATCGAATGACCTCAAAGTAGTACACTTTCACTCTGAAACACCAGTAATGCCAGTACAGCAAATAACAAACTGAAAAATAATTTGGCCATTTGAATATTAAATTTAATAAATGTTTTGATTGTGATTATTTGTTATCTTAATGTAATGGATGTATTATTCAAGTGGTAAATATTTATCAAGCTGCAATATTCTACTCATGAGTCCCGGTTAATTTTTATTTTCACGAATAAAATTACAAAAGCAGACCTTGAACGCAATCCACAGTGTTTTACATCTCCTCGTGTTCAATGCAATCGTTTACTGGCTATTTTTACAGCAAATGTCTGTTAGATGTTTACTGCTGAAATGCTTAGACTATCATGGACGTTTGGCAACCAAAATAGCACCAGAATTGAAATCAATTAAACTTGTGTATGCAATCGCATCATCTTTCTGGTTATCTCAACCACCTTATAACTTGCGTAATTCGATAGTTTCAATTTGATATCTGTAAATATTGTACAACAATTGTAAAATCTGCCACAGCCCTCCCTCCCTGGTATACTAACGTTGAGGTCCATTCTATACATGTGAATTCCTGGTAAATTTCCACCGCCGCGCCGCCGGTCGTTGACACCCAACCGCACTGACCTCAAAAATTGAGGTCGCAACATTTTTATACGCGCGCGAATTACGAACACTTTACATGCATTTACCACACATACTCATTGCGTACCACTTCAACTGAGCTCAAATGATTTTTATAATTTCGTTGTGC
>JAODIE010018014.1:51660-112877 GCA_027575565.1 Diploeciton nevermanni
TTTACATGCATTTACCACACATACTCATTGCGTACCACTTCAACTGAGCTCAAATGATTTTTATAATTTCGTTGTGCAAAGCTGCAATACCTATATAGGAATGTTTGTTAGATGTATGAATATTGTACATGATTTGAATGTGTCGGCGGCGTGCGATATGTACGAGGGAACGAACGCGAACACACCGTTGACACACATTGCGAGCGTCGAACCGATCTCGTTTCACACTTTTGCGATGACGGCTGCCGCGCTGCCACCGCGCTGCCACCGCACTGCTACCGCCACCGAGCACAAGCAAGTGTATCTCACGCATTGGCACAATGATGTACGTGAAATGGAGAAATTGATATTTCTAGACTTCACTTTTATTTAACGGGGAGAAAGTTATTGCACTTTGGGCATATTACTAAATTTAGGTGTTCCCTGCTCAAAATTACTTGATCATAATTTATATTTATATATGTTTATATATGTCCAGATTAGTGTGTCCGTGTATCTACGTGGGATCGCATTGATACGAACCACGCCGGGCACGCCGGCGTCCCCGAGGTTTTTGGGTGAACGTCCTGTCAGTAGGACAGGCATTAAAATGATCTTGATGACGTAAACGCCCGGCCTGGTGCTCGCGCAGTGTTCGCAAACGTGCACACCAACATTGCCAACAACGCCATCACATAGTAATATACGTTTTAATTCCAACACTGAAATTCTACTCAAAGTTAAAAGTACTTCTTGGAATATTGTTGCTAGTTCTTACTGCCTCTTGTGTTTTTTTTTTGGGTAGGTTTCTAGTAACACTCAGTGTGTAGTTTTATGAGTGCGTCGTTTAATTTCAAGGAAAACTTGAGAAAGGCGATTTTTTCGTTGTTTTTCTGTGTCAACGCCATAGTCACAATACAATGCTCGACGACTTTGGTCGATTATCAAAATGGCGTCAGACATTGCTAGAAGGAGAGAGTCGGCAAGTGTTTGAAGGTGGATGGGAATAGGCATGCGAGTGAACAAGAGCGAATTGCGCGTGTGCCATGAGCTTTCGAGGTCTCCGCAAAGGGGCGATGAACTTATGCGTTACGTTTTTCTCTTGAACTCAATTTATTGTTATTCATATTTCATTGATTTATACACGCCCAAATACACGACTGACATTTATCAAATATTAATCATACGTTGAAAATAATCGATTCCTTCTTAATAACTGCCTTCTATTTTGATGATTTTAAATTACAAGTTCTAACTACTTATTGCAAAACTATTGCAATATAATTAAATGTAAAATGGAAAGTTTTTCACTTGCAGTAAAAGTTTTCGCACCTTATACGTCTGATATGCATCGCGTGTTAGCATCCGACGTTGCTAATTACAATAAAGTTTCAACGATGTAATATATCTGCGATTGTCGATTATGTTGCTCAATGCGTGCGAATGTTACTCTTGTTTAAATTAATACGCCCGGTCGATGAACTTGCTGCGATAAGAGTAGAGACAGCTCAAGTCTTTCATTAATCTTAAGGTAATGGTTAAAATTAGGAGAAGACGAGACTTTTGAAATTGATGTTGTCTTCTTACTTAGAGTGCAAGAAGTGACAGGAAAACAAATTATCTGTAGTTGTATGTTCATTAGTATTGAAAAGTTACAGAAATAAATGAAAAATGATTTTAGTTATAAATAAATAAAGTAAGTAAGAGCAGGAGTAAATCTATTTTACTTTCGTTTTAGGCTCTGTTTTTACAATTGTAAAAACAAGAATTTAAATAACATTAATAAAAAAAATCAGGAATAGACACAGAAATAATAGCTATTTTTTCTACCATCTTTTGGACATAATTGTTTTAAAATTAAAAACCTTCTTTGCTTAACTTTTTTCTTAACTCAGAAATAAAGTATTGAATCTTCTGACATTTAGTTTCTTTTGAATTCAAGACACTTAATTAAATCCTTCAGATTTTTCTGATTTTTCTTATTTGTAATGTCGTTTTTCCCTGGTCTTAACTGCCACACCACCTATCGAAATACATACGAAACCTATCGAGTTTCAGTAATCCTTCAATATTTATCTATCAAATTAACCTCCTTTTGTGCCTTGAAACAATATGCACATTATCACATTGCCCACTCGCCTACCTTGATTGATCTACCTCCAATCCATTCGCCATGAACCGTTCGATGGCGTCGTTTGACCGCTTCATTGCAACAAATCGCAAACTTATCACATCTGCAGTGTGTCACGCACACGTCGTTCATTATTCACTCCTTGGCTCACTCTCTCGCATTAGCAGGGGTGCCTTCAAGGGCATTACGCACTACCTTTCCAAACCAGTAATGCGCCGATAATTGTTGCACTCTACGATTGATCAAATGCACGACGTAGGCGTAAATCGTTATTACATGCACAATGTTTCATCGTAGATGTTTATTATTGCTAACAATAACAACCAAGCAGCCAGATACGAAATGATTATTTTTATTGCGCACTAGAAATAATGATGAAATATTTTGTTTCGATTTAAGTCGACGCCAATTAAAAAAATAAAGAATAATTTAATATATGTATTATTTTGTTTCAGGTAAGTTTTTTCTCAACTGAATCAATTTCTGAGTGAGAAGATGAAGTTGCGAGTGGAGGAGTAAGTGATGAGTAGAATATGTAATTGTCATTCTGGCGAAAAAACATGTGAGAAGAGAAATCGCGCATTTATTTTCGCGTTTCGCTGGTAACTGCTGAACGAGTGAAAGTTTTCGCTGGCAGGCGTCTTTGCGGCGAGGAATTCTCAACGAAAACGAAATTAAGTCTTTGGCGACGACAGCGGTGAAGAAGTTACTGACCTCGTCGGTTGAACGTCATTGAAATACATGGGACGATGTGCTGTTATTTATTCTGTTGGTAAATGTGAAAGTAGGGATTTAATATAGCGCGATATTAATTGGTTTACGATAAAATCGGTAATTGTAGGAAAATAAAGAGACACTAGAGTTGTTAAAATGGCAGCTACGGCATTCATCAAAATAACGTCTTTGGTGTCTTAAATTCAAATGATTCTGATAACAGTTTACCATAAAAAAACATTTTTCTGGATTTGAGTAAATTAGTGGTTTTCGATGGCTCCACAATCAAAATGCTATTTCTATAGAACATAGTGTATACGAATAGCATTGAAAAATGCATCCAATGTGTTGGTTTGCATGCTGTTCCAACACTCTGGCCGTCTCTGTATGCGCGCAGGTCGTCGCACTCGGCGCGAAGGAACTGAGTTAGTGGGTCAACCTGCTCGCACTCACTTCAACTTATTTCTATTGCTATTACGTCCTCTTCCTCACTCTGGCGAACACTCTCGCTTAGCAGGACGCGGTGCGCGCGTCTGTTACGTTTCGCCCACCAGGCCATACGGCGTCCTGCAGCGCACCACAGCAAGCACAACATCGCGTCGACATTGCGTTCACGATAACGCGACGAACGCTGCTCGCCGACACAACGCGCGCAGTCTGAATATAACCGTAAAAAGCCGCACGTCAAGTTGCAGAATTTAATTGTTACCAATTGGTTGCAAGTTATTAGTATTTGCTTGAGAGCTAGGAGAAGATACATGACCTAATGTGACTGTTGTTGGGCAAAGTGCAATATGCAGAGTATCGGATCCAGTGTGGCTTTATTGACACAAGTTAGCCGAAATTAGTTATTATTAGTATTGATAGTGTGGACTTAAACGGCCAAGATGACTGTTAATGAATACAAAGAAACCGCTTGTGCAACCGCTCAAGATGATGGGGAAGCTATGAGGTCAGGTGGTGAGTCTCCACCGCTGCATCACCACCTGCAACATCTTCAGATCCACCATGCGGAGCAACAAGCACCGCAGGACTGCGAGAATCTATTGGGCAGAGTATTAGAAGGTAATAATTTCGAAATATACACCTCAACGCTTGTTGCTATAGAATTGCATTGGATTCACTTTTTATGTACGAGTAATTCGTACGGATTCTTGATCATGCACGTTGCGCTCCTTTGGGCCTTGCTGGCGTTTCACTTTCCAGTGATGACTTCGCAACGGTAACGCTCTCGGTGCAAACGAAAAGAAAAGTGACGCTGTGTGTTGGCAAGAGACGGCAGATCGTTGAGGAGAGCGTGCGGCGATCGTATCTGGGCCAAGCGGGGACCCGCGCGAGGCAGTTCATTGCACTGTGTAGCCTTCCCTGCCGATTCGCACGTACTCTCTCAGCCATGCGGTGTGGAGATCTTTCAATCTCACTACTACTTAATCTAATGCAATCTAAGATGCTTCTTGTCTTCAAAAAGTACTAGCTTCATTCAAAAATGAAACAGCTAGAAAGAGAGCACGCTTGGGCACTCTGGTTTACCATGCAGTTGCCAGGTCAATCATGTCAAATTCAAAAAAAAGGGTCACGCCATCGCGAGTTTATTCACCCGCGCTCTCCGGGTCGCTTGGGTATTTTCGCCGACGCGAGAAACTAGGGCAAGATGAAATTAAATGGAGGTTGATGTATCTCCCATCTCGTTCTAGCAACCGAACACGACGATTGTTGATGTTTGCTCCGACGAAAAAGCATGTGCGATGTGCGCTTCTTGGACTCCCCCCTTTCTCAATCTGTCTCCTTTGCTCTTTAAGTCCGATGATGTACTTTTCTCTTTCTCTCCCCCCCCCCTTGTACACATGCCGCTTGTTCTGCATAGAACCGCGTAACCTCGAAAGTTCAACGCTCCCCGACCGCTAAATAGGTTACCTGTGCGTGCCACGAAATGGGGGCCATCGCTGAGTGTTACTTTTTTTTGCTAAACCGACAAACCTAACAGCCAATAGCCCAGATAACTGCCATGTTTTCGGAGAGATGTTTTATTGAATAATTGTTGGTAATTTGCTGATATGGCTCCTTGAAATCGGGGTTCAACGAACTGCTGCATGAGGATGTTGAAAGGATGTGTGTCGAGTGACTTATGCATAGAATAGGATGATCTTATAAATTTGCGTTTCACTTTGGCGTACATCGTCATTATCATCATCAAAAACTTGGATCTCTTCTCTGTGCAAGGCTCACAATTAGCGAGAGTGAGTGAAACCGTTCCGAGGTGAAATGCGCGCGCGTGCATGCAAGCGACCTCATAAGCTTGCAAAGGCAACAAACTACTACACTCGGCCTCGATTCAAACACACTGTATACAAGTACTAAGCTTATTCCAACAGGAGGTTTGAATCTATCGGAGTGTCTTTCGCATGCAAATGTGGGGTAGCTCGATCCAGGCAGAGTGCAATGAACCAATGGCTCTTCGACCTGCTTTCTGGCGCGAAACCAGGCCGCCGCAGGGTGAGCGCGGAGTGCTTGCGTCCCACATTCTTCGACAGCGTAGTCAAGGGCATTCACCCGCGGGTATCTCCCCTCCTTTCTGTCGGGAGAGCGTGATTGTGCCTGGGATGAACTAGATGCAAATTGCCTGCAAACGTGCAGAGTGGTTGCCATGGGTTACCAGAACTGCAACTTCAGGTCATTTATTTTTAGATGAGATCATTAGGAACTGAATTTCTAAGCTATCATAGGTGGTTAAGGATTGGTAGTCGGGGGAAGAGTTACAGAGGTTGAAAGGTGTAGAGTAGGAAATCTGTGGGTGTTGAAAAAGATGAAAAAGAAGAAATCGAGTTGATTGATGAGTTGTTGGGTTTTGGATAGAAAGTGAAAGCTTTCTTCTTTGGTGTTTTTGTGCTTCACTTGACTCGTTCTGAAATTGAAGTCAGTTTCACTTCTTGACACTCTATTCCGGGTTTTCGTTTTCATTCGACTTAAGTCTACTTGACTCTTACTTTCTTCTCACCTATATGGTGAGATTCAATTCTACTACCAACCTAATCTTTGCTCATTATTCCATTACTGGGGACTGGCTCAAAGTACTCTCACTAGTTATGCTGGTCGGCACTCGCATTATTAATGCATAAACTCGTTACTAATGAACGCTCGAGCGGAAGGACGATGCATAACATGACCTGACCCGGCCACGCAAGTGCATTACACTCTTGTTACTCTCGCTGATTTATCAAACCAGCCACTTTCCTACCAGTGCCACTGGATGCCAACCAACTCACTTGGTTCTCTTCTTCCCCATGAAACATTGCTGAGCGTATTGACTTGTAGCCTAAATAATGTCTCAAGGTTGTCTTTTCTGGCCGTTGTTTGTTTCAACGCTGGACTTGCATAACGCCTGACAAGTTTGGCATAGAGTTCGACGAGATCTTTATTCCCATGCCGCGGCTTTGGGCGCTTGAGCAATTGAACTTTTCTATGCTACATCGATGCAATGCGAGGAGATATGTGCGCTCACTGAGTCGTGTCCCAGATCGGTGACCTCGCGCGCACTCGATGGGTGAATAACCCAGCGACCTCACCACCCTGCAACAACGTGCAGCTAGTGCTGGCTGAGCTCTTGCTAGTCGGTATTAGTCTAGCTATTTCTACGCGCTTTCAAACATGTGCTATTTCTAGTCTTGGACGCATGTGCAACGCGGTTGCAATGGGGATAGGTCAAGAAACTTGGCGAAAATATCCACACTTAGAATAGAACGTACAACTAGCAATTACAATTTTAGCAATCTTGTTTAATATATTCCTGTTCCACAGCGCTGATACAAAATGCAAGGTTGGTTATGGGGTGGGATGTCTCTGTCTGTCCCAGTATTAAATTAATTGTTTTTTTTTTCTATTGTTGAGTTAAATTTCTATGGGCAAAATTAGTCCGTCCCTGAATGTGAATTTGCGTAATCATACGAGCGCGAGCATCACACTGTACGGCTCACGACACAATCGAGAGTTCGGCCCAGATAATGAGCGCAGGTCGTCGGCCGGCATCGCGGTCAAGACTCCCGACTATTTCCAACTCTACGTACCTCACTCACACGCCATACATTCAAACATATTAACCGCATTAGAGCAACGAAAAAAAAAACAAACATGTTACAATAAAACAAACAAAAACAGTCGGTGGCTAATCATTACCAAAAATACCGCATGAGCCAACACTAAATAATAATTATTGTTATATTACAATGCGACCTAATTATCATTACATTTGTTTATAAGTTTCGTCAAGCATTAACTAAGTTCAGTTTGATCAGCTTTATTTATGCGATCAATTGAGTAATTTACGATTTAGATCCTGATGACTTAAGTCATACACATATACACATGCGTGCGGTTGGTGTGGAGTGCGCAATGTGAGTCGCGAAAACGAAACGGACGGCCCACTTTCGATACGCCTTGGTCAATGACCGACCGACCTATAGCTCACGTTGTAACACATATTTTATTGCTGACAATTATTGTTACTTTGTTTACTTAAACAAAGCGAGAGCTTCAAATCTTCGATCAACTTTCATTCCTCATGTCCAACACACTTCACCAACTTCGTTAGAATCATCTATCTTTCTGCAACTTTCGGCTTGTGTAGCAAGTCGTTAATACTCGATTCGCATAGGCAATTGTCATAGAAATAGATACCACTTGCACATTTGCGATTTGCTTGTTACTTGTTTGTTTGTTACTCAATTGTTTTTTGCATGATTTCTAATTTCTCAACGCGCGTCCCATCGTCGACATTGTGTTTCAATGACGCAAAAATTAGCACTTTGTTAAACATCTAAGGCCAATATGAATCTGAACGTCATTCTAAAATGGCGTCCAATCGCCGACATCTTGAATGTTATGTTCCGTACAGAATCAGACAATTAGAGGGTTATTATCCTATAGCCAGTACTTGATACGTTGTAATAATCACTGATAACCTAGAAACTTGTCAGTCCTCGGTTTTATTAGCCTCCGAGAGCAACGAACTCTCGAGGTTCGTGCGCGTTTGAATGGTGTCACCTATTACGCGCACAACTCATGGCGTAAAATATGCAACCGAACATACATCAAAGTTAAAATCAGCAAAGAAATTAAAATTAAGCAGAAAAGCTTGCTGATGAATTTATAAATTGGCTAGGTTATGTTTGAGGTTTGAGATATTTTTGGGATGGAAACAGCAAGAATTCAAATATGCATTGGTACAAAGTGGTTATCCTGTCGGGGGTCGTCAACGTCGAGCGGGAAAATCATGTTCGTCATCAACAGGTTGCGTGCCTACGCGTCCCCCCAGTCGCGCATGCGTCCCGTGCGAATATGTGGGCGCCTCCGCACGCTTTGTGCTGTTGGTACCCAGCGCCGAGCCGCCGCCACCGCCGACAACAACCCCCAAACGCGCGACGTTCCGCCGTCCATCAGTTCTTTCTCGGACTCCGACTCCTCCTAAGTCATCGCTGACTGCACTCTGGATTAAGGCCCTTCTTCAATTAAACCGAATTTAAACGCAACAAACAGTTTGCAGTGAAACATCTTAACTCTTAATGCACCCCATATGCAAATATTAAAAGTGAGGTGTGTCGTCAGGCAGTTAGTGCAAATATGGATGAACGTGTGCTAAAACCACCGAAAATTCATCTAACACCTCCAGGTATCAAGTAATTAGTTTTCATCATGTTTACTCCATAAAGACGTTATTAATGTTTTTAATTGTTCTTGAGATTTATATTTAGCAGTACGCATTAAATATTATAGAACGACATTAATATATTGTATTTTTTAATGATAGTATCATCATTCGGTACTCATATATTTATCGTTTATTTGCTTAAAAGGCTTGTGTAAGTGTGTATTAGCGTTTAGCTGTAGGCGCGTGTGTGCATAATTACAAAGCGGTCCTGGGCAAGGACCCACGTGGTGGTGGTGGTTAAAATGGGAGGCGGGTAAGCGGCCGACCCTGACCGTGAAAAGTCCGCCCGGGTGCACGAACGAGCTGCGCGTGGATCGGAGGTAATACACCGGCGGCCATCTAACGGCGCATTGCTGAAACTTCATTCTGATGGCGTGCATTAAGGTTGGTGCTGGTACGAGTTGAGAGAGGTCGCGGCAGACTTTCGAAGCAGTTAAATTTTACACCTTGTGTTCATTGGTAATTTAAACATTATAAAATGACCGGGCTTCAAAGATATTCTGTTTTTTTTCCTGGTTCTTGCATGGCTCTTTCAATATTTTCCTTAACTTTTTTTTGAGGTTTTTGATAAATGTACCATGTGCAAGCAATAAAATGGTACGAGAGTCTCTTGTACTATATGAGTATGAGTCTATTCGCAGGATGGCTGCAAAAGCCCAATGTAATGAGTGCGTCGTCGCGTATACCGCACCGAGGTCTACAACCGCGAATGGGGTCAAAATCCGCGCGCTCTCAATGCGAGTGCCCTCATTTGCGACCTCAACTCGGGTGTTGCGAGTTACAACTAAGAGCACATCCAGTACCAATTTTAATAAAACACCAATTTAGTCCTCAGAGCTTACAATGTTCATAAATTCATTTTGAAAATTAAAATAATCGATGATTCTTCACTTCTATTGGAAGTAATTTATATTGTTATTAAATAATGTTGTTATGCTGGAAAGAAAGTAATTAATTATTGCTATATTCTAACAAGTGAGTGTAGCGAAAGTTAATGATTGCAACAAGTTGAGCTTGAAATGGAAACCTCTGTGCGGTGTAGCCAAATGCAATTTTTATCAGCATTTTTAATGGATCTCCAGATCTAAATTCATGGTGCTCATGTCGTTGTGTCGTTGGTTACGTAATTGCACTCGAGTCTCCAGTGCCAGTAACCTCTTTGCGGGTCACTCACCTACGGTCTGCGCTGCCCCGCGCGATATCCATCTAAAACATCACGAAGGCACGAAGCTCCAAATTCATTCGTAATGCCGCCGCATGTTATGCCACTTGTCGATAATTCGCACAAAGTCGTACACCTATTTTCGTGTGTGCCTTGTTAAAAGCCAAGTGATTCGATGGAGCGATAAGAAGCGATTCGTGTCGATTTACAGTTTGATTCGATATCAAGCTCGCAATTGGCGTTTGACGAAAATAGGTAATCGTTGATAAATGACCCTTCAGAGGGCATTGTTCGCGTGGAAATTCGTAAACAGCTCACCGTTACTTTACACCTCACGTAATATATATTTTTTTTATTTTCAAAGCGAGCTCCTCTAAGGTTAAATTGCGCGCATCATAAATTAATTAACTTTCGATATGCCGCCGTTCTCGTTCCGGATCTGCTCTCCGTTTCGCTCGCTGGCATGGCGACCGGGTGCGCCACTATCATACATTTCGTGTGGCCCGCATCCGACGGCATGTCGGCCGAAAAAACACTTCTCGTCGAAATAAAGCCGCTCGCATAATGTTTGCTGATGGCACACCGGGCGACGCGTGATGAAGACGTGGAGGCGATGGGCATGCGGGAATGCGTCGCGAGAAGTCGGAAGCGTCGGGTTACTGAACAGCATTGACCGCGGATGGGAACAACAATCTAGATTCCAAATGTCGATGGGTTAGCTTAAGTCACCGATGTGTGGAGGAGCGGAACGTAAACAACAATTGTTGCTGTTTTCGGGTGTTGAATTAATTAATGCTTAAGCGAATTTTGGGAATCGGATTGACCTTAATCATGAATCAAGTAAGTGACTCATCTACTTTAGAAACAAAACATTACAATTTAGTATGTGATTTTTTTAATATATAAATGGACTTATATCATCTGTGATTGTTTTGCATTATGACTTAAAAGTTGAGTCATTGGAGTTGGTTGATTGCACACGTGAGATCGATGCACTGGCTTAGGTACACATTGTGCACCGCGTTCCATCGAGTTTCGGGTTCATCGTGCTTGGAAAGGTTGCAGATCGGTTGGTAGATGGCTCGGGAGCGGGCTTCTCGAGAGGTAACGGTGTTTCGCGTCCGTCGCTCGCGAGTTCGACGACGCCGCGAGCGCAACGAACCGTCGGTCGGCGGCTCTTCTTCGCTTCGTCCTGCAGAAATAAAGGTTAGCTAAACGGCGCGTGCGTGCGCGAACGTTGACGTCATGCGGAGTGCAATGCACCCTTAACTGCCAAGAAAATTCCAATTTTCACAATGTTATCTCCTAAAATCCAATCACTTCATTCAAGTAACTTTGCTGAAAAAAAATCATCATCTTTGGACTCTACATCAGCTAAAATTCTTATTCAAATTACTTAATCTTATTAATGGTAGGATTTGGGTTAATTTTTTATCTAAGTTATTGGTAAGTCAATAAGTTAAGTAACTAAGTAAGTTAGTAACTTTTAACAATTTACTCCTCGAACGAAAACGAATTCGCAGCGAAAGTTGGCCCATGTGCTGCGACCGCGAAATTTCGACTGCGTACCACGCGCTGAGCTCAGCTTCGATTTCGTTACATTGTCTCGACCGACACATCTACGAACAAAAACTCAACTGCCAATAAATAGTACATTTGCCACAAACCCTCCATCAATTTTCTCCGTTAGTTATTTTCTGCAAATGTTACCTATTAAGCAATTATCGATAACATCTTGCACGCACCTTTCTTTCATTCGTTCCTTTCAAAGCTTCTCAGAAGTGAGTTCAGCCTAAATCAACGACCTTCATGCCTACTTGAATTCCTGGATTTCAATTAAAATAATAAATATTGGTTAAATTGAGATTTCATACTCTGCGCAACTTATGGTTTCATTATGGTCATTATGGTGCACCTCCCGTCACGGTCCAACCGTCAAGGAATGACAAGGTTATAGAGTAATAGACTAGATTAGTTCCTGTTGTAAAACGATTATTTCGATATGCTTTACTATTCACTTATTCAGTATCTCTTGAATAACATTGTCAACTCTGTTAATAACCAAAATGACTGCATTGGCCTTGTCCTTGACAGCTCGTCCATGCTGTTACAAAGTATCAAATTCGTACCCATTTCCTGGTCTCTCCACAATAGTTTGCGTGCAATGTGTGCGCACTTGTCTGCCAATAGCCATAAATCACACTCAGCTATTACAGCATTAACCTCGGCTACGTTTAAAAAGTTTGAGTTAACTCCAGGACGTGACTCCGACTTTACGGTCTCTGCCTTTGACTTGATTTGGGTCTCTAGTAGTTACTCTGTGCATTTGTTGCACTTATTGCCATTAACTATATACTATATGTGCGCTGGGTACTTTATGCTCTCTGTAGCTTGGGCCGAGTACAACGCCCGCAATTTCGCGTGTGTTTGTGTTGGTTTGGGTTAAGTTAAGCTCAGGGTGCGCTGACTTCCTTCGGCCGCGGTCTAGCCGCGCTTCTAGTACGATGCACTTTGCGGCGTGTGCAGATTGCACATTGCGCAAATACCGTTCGTTTTTGGTTCCGAGACGACGGCGACCAAGCCATTCCTAGAATGCAAAACCCAAAGTGCGGCAAAGTTGGTTTTTGTTGGTATTGAGGTATTTTATGATGGCATAATATCACAGCTACCTAATCAGTCTTCTCTTAAGCTTTTTTGGTACTTTAAAGTAGACTTAAATCATTATTGATAAACAGATATTTTTGTGAGGCATAAGAAAAGTTTGGCACCTCTTCGATATGCATAAAGCACACATGGTGACTTATTGCGAATTTTAATGCGTTAGAATCAGCACACCTGCGGGCAATAAGTCCAGTTTTCGTATGCGACGCACGATAGACAGAGACGGAAGCGCAATGTACTCGACTGGACGAACGTCAATAACCTCAGTGAAAAACCTTCAAATATCTTGAAAACTCCTTCAGCCTCTTGAAAACGGAATCTTTAAAATCTCCAAACCAATTAAACCAACATCTGCCCTCGTTCTATGATTTCGATTAAATTTCACTTCCTAGTGCAAACACAACCAACTTTTTCTTCGGGAAATATGATCCCCGCCCCATTTTTGCATTTTTTATGCTGCGGTCTAAGAAACCTGGTGACCCCAGGGAGGGTTGGTCGTTGGTCGCGTGTTTGGCAAATTCCGGGAAGCGGCACGTGTGCGCCACGCTTGCAAGATGTACACCACGCAGGTAGTACCCGGAAACTGCGTACATAATGCCAGCCCCGCCGATCGGATTACGATTATTACTCTGCAATTAAATTCCTTTGGGGCTGGCTGGCTGCCATCTTGCGATGGTACAATGTGGTTGCGGGGCACACGCGTCGAAGAAGTTGTTGCTTTTACGACATTACAACATGACTGCAGACATAAATGTAATAAACATTTTATTGCAATTTATTGACTTTTGCCGTTATACCAAAACGTTTTAATAAAAATCCAAGTGGTTAAATGTTGCAGTGCTTTGCTAAAATTGGCTCAAGTCACACTTAATACACTTTAACAGATTGTTATTCTAAAACAAATTACGTGTGGGTGAGTGTGTTCCGGTTATTTAAACATTTTAAACTTAACTATGTATGTTTACATCTGATTCTTGTTTCTTGGACTCATTCTGATTCGGTTTGACTTGAATTTCATTTCAGAGGTGACTAACACCTTCATGGTCTCATAATATATCCGGAATAATTTTTGCTTTCACATCGAACCCCAGTGATCCGAGCGAGTTCAATGTCGAACACTGACGTTTACACAATGTCGACATTGGTGGTCAGAGTTTCCTGCGCTCCTAGCCCCGCTCTGCTAGGCGTTCTTTTGTTCCGCGAGGTTCCTGGGTCACCGATTGACCATGGCCGAATGCGCACTCTCTAACCTCAACACCCAACTGCGCACGTTGGTGCGACTTAAGTCATTTGTGAATAACATCCTTCGATAATTAGCAACATTGGCACTAATGTTTATTTCCTGGCCCTGTTTTTTTTGTGGGTGCCCAATTTGGGCGGTCGCCATGGTAGGTTATGATTTTAATTTGTCTCACTTTTCGCGCGCGTATTGTGTACCAGTGGGGTAAGTGACTCGGCGTGACCTCAAGTGTGTTCGCGAACGCCTGGGCTCGCCGGCTTCGCTCGCGCACACCTAGGTCACTGGCCCGAAGAAACCTCACTGCGGCTCTTCTTCGCGGTGAAAAACGAAAAATCCACGTGTACACACTGACGCGCAGAATGCGAGCGGTGTACGTGCGAGTGGCAGCGATCAAAGACCAGAGACCTGCGACCACAGACCTAAAACTACTGCGAGTCGAGGAACGCAGAACAAGAGCGATGAACGCCACGCGAGAGGACAATGAACGCCACTAGCAGAGAAGATGACTTTATTCAACTCAAAAATCATACCATCTTAGAATTATGATTTAAATGACAATCTGACTTAAGTCATATTAAAAATTTACCCTAGATCTTCAATGAGAACATGTTTTCACTTCAAATGTTTACGCAGATAGTAATAGGTCTTTATGGATTACGCTTTTATTGAGCCTGGCTTGCTTTGAAAAAAGACAGTTCAAAAGCAACCGAAAGTCCCAAAGTCATCACTTCCCCGAACGAATTATTGCTCCTAATAGCTAACATCAACCCAATAAACCCATAAACCACGAAGAAAGCACGCTCCGAAAAGAACCGAAAGTAAAATTTGTTTACACACACAGATTTGACTTAAGTTGGTTTACGACTCATGCTGGGGCATGAGTAGGAGAGAGCGCGACGATGCCGAAAGACGAGGAACTTTTTTGGAGCCCGGGCCTCAAGTTTTACGACCCAGCGCGCTAGTGAAAGTTTCTCGGGTACACTTTTTGTTTCACGGTTTCTCAGGGCATGACTTAACTCGATTTATACATACTCTCCACCAACGTGCAGCTTGTGTTACAACATATCATCTCGCGTTTGGAAAGTAAGAAAAGGATTATTCAAGGTTTATTGGGACATCGGAATGGACGCATCATCGGGTCATAAATCCTTATGATTCATGCTAAGGCATTCTCAGGCGAAATGCACATTTCTCATGTCATCCGCACAAATATTTATCAAACGAATTGAGTTGAATTTGACAATTTGTGAATGGGTACAGTTAAAGGGTTGCGATAAGCGGACATGCAAATATTGTCTTAAATTAATCAATTCATGTCAATGGTCACATTAGAGTCGTAAATCAATCTGTTGGGATGTATATTGATATTTTCGATTTCAAAAGGAAAAGGAAATCAATTCGCACCTCGTCACGTCGCCTCAAGCCCACATATTAATTTTTGCTAGGTCGTCGAATAAAATTAGCAGCGTGCCACGACGACGAGGACTCAGGTCGTCCGACCTTGATTCGATAATTTTTTGATGACCGTGCACACGAACTCGACACAAGCCTTCAAGGCTTTTGTCGTTCACCTTATCCCGGCCGAAATGTGCAAATTTGTGCTCATCATAAGTATGAATAGGACGATATGTTGACCTGAAGCAAGGTTGGTGTTGAAATAAATGGAGATTAGATCATTTGCAAGTCTGCAAAACAATTTAAGTCCCTTTTACGTCATGTCAGGTTGAGAGACAAAAAATGTTCAAGCCAAGTCCACGTGATGGCCATCATAGAAAATTGGATATTAAAGTGACTTAAGTCAAGTGGAATGGGATTTACTAGTAAATCTAGTAAAGAATGATCAGCAATAGTTGAGTCAACTCTCCTAGTGAAAGGATGATTATCTCGTTTTCGATGGAACGTGCGTGAGCGCCACCGCGCTGGTTCGCGCACGCGACTCAGTCGACAAACGAAATCGTCCTTGGCCGCAGTTCTTGCACGCTAGTCTGGGTAATTCAGTCAAGGTTCGCGTTCAACGAACCCAATTCCGCGCCGTGCTAACCCCCCCATCAGCGGCGGTTTCGCGCTCAGCACTCTGCGCACCGCTCCAAGACCACGGGGCGATGGTGGAGGTGGTATTGTCAGTGACCTCCAACTTGAGCGCCTTGCACTCGGCGCGATGAACCCATGCCCATGGTGGGGGTAGCCTCCACGCCGTGGAATACCACTTGTTAGCCGGCGATGCCCTTCAGGTACCTCGACGCGCGCGCGCGCGCTCGTTCGTTTAATATATACGCCGGCGTCGCTCTTCAGCACGCCAGTCGGCATCGCGACTTTCACTCTCAGCAACGCCGCCGCGGAGATCCACCCGTGTACGCACCGGCCACAAATACGAGTGCTTTACTTATTCGCGCCTCAATCGCCATCGGGTGCGCCTATCGTGCGGACCGTCCCCGGCGAAATTGAAACCCTCAGTGATGAGCCAGCCGAAAAGTGAATTAATAACGACAAGTCGACTTAAATCTAGTTGACTTAAGTTTGCCAAAAGTGACTTAACTTTTTTTTGATAAAAATTTGTGATTGTGGTGATAGTGGCGGCAGGGCGGATTCACTCTGTGGATTATTTGAATTCGTCTTGATGATGATTCTCTCGCCGGATAGTACTGTGCATCATCAGCATCCCCAAGTTCATCAGCGCGCCATGGCGTTAACAGAGAATCATTATGCTGATATCTCATCATCCACACACACGCAAATTCGTGAGCCCACTTTAAATTTAGGTATAAACTCAAAAATCTTCATAAAAAAAAAACAAATTGGCTTAAGTCAATAAAATTAAAGTCAAGCAACTGAAATCGGTAAAACAGATAGAAAATAGAAATTGCTTGAGATTGTTTAGCCTCAAATAAAGGTCATTGATAGTCATAGGTTCGTGAGGTTACTTTCACCGGTATTAAGTAATCTTCTTTCTCGCGCACGCGACTTAAGTCGCATACTGCATGACCGCGAGAGTTCTCGCTCCGGCGAAGGAGAAAGTATCACGCAACCAGCAGCGTCACTTTCTTTTACATTTACTCGAACGTTATAACTCTATAGAAAAATGTGGTTATCACTGATATATTAATGCTGTTTAATATATCAGTTTTTCATTTTACTTTCTTTCAACTTTACTTTTATCCGAAATTAATTGTGAATCGATTTTAATGTTTTTAATTTGTTACAGAATTTGATGGAACCACAGTCTTATGTCGGGTGTGTGGTGACAAAGCATCCGGTTTCCATTATGGCGTCCACTCCTGCGAGGGTTGCAAAGTAAGTACCTTCAGAACAACCTTGAAAGTAGCGGCAAGAATTATTCAAAGCGATATGTTTACTGAAGTCATTATACAGTCATATTTATCTATATCTCTATGTCATTGAGGTGTGTAAATTGTAAATAGACCAATCAGCGGTTATGTAGCCAAGTTGAATGCACTAGCATTGCCAAAATTTTGCGCAGTTCGCTCAATAAAGGCCAGAAGTCTCTTATGACGAACACGGAAAAACCTTCATTAGCTCACTCGAAATCGCAAGACTCGAGGTCAGGTGGTCGTATTAATGGCCACACGCAAAAAATATCATTTTGATCTGATCTAATCTCAAGGCTGCAACATTTAGCAAAAACCCTTGCGATAATGATCAGGGTAAGTAGTTTGCTAACCTCGCAGAGTTCAACGCCATCTGGCACAAGCCCTGAAATAAAAAATAAATTTGCACTTTTTTGTCATAATCAGCACTGCTCTACATTCTGGCACTTGATTAACTGTCGCCTTCATGAATATATTCGTACCTGAGACCTTGTGAAATGTTTGTAGCCCTTGAATGTACCTTCTAACGCATTTTCAACTTTGTAGATATGATGTAAATTCTGGTCGAGGTTGAATGGCGAATTTTACATGGCTCCGAGGTTTTTGAACTTGCGACAATTTATTCGCGAGTAATTATATCCAGGCAAGGGTTTTGCATATGTCTTCATAGTTTTGGACTTGTGACATAAATCATTGACCGTCCCAGGTGGGATTAATAAACATCCAATGGGTATTAAAATAGGGGGCTACCTCAAGGATAGATGATCGGGAAGTAATTTGAGTTTATTAAATAGTTACGCTTTTAGAGGGAAACCTTGGACATATTTATTGTATGGGAATGAGTAAAAGTAACTTCCGGTCTTCTCGACTTTGTGAACGAATGACCTAATGTTGTCACACGGTCACTATCATCATGATGCTTTCGAATAAAAATCAAAGATTTTACCTGTCTCTATCTCTATACCTGCTTGGCCTTTGTGGCGAGATGAAACAGATTGCAGAAAAACACGCTCATAGATTCTCTATGTAGTTAGGTACGATCTGATCCCATTTCGCACCTTTCACACACCTGCCCTTAATGCATCACCCGCTTTTACTTTTCGCCAGTTGCCAAAGGGTGTTCGACCTCGTTTCACCTAAGTCCGGAATTTTTGATGTGCTTTGTTTGGCTTTTGCGAAGGTTGCAATTCAGTACATAATTAAAAAGGGTTTCCATCAACCATCAACAACAGATGGTCTTCGATTGCGACCTTTGATAAGGGTTTTCGCAAAATTCAATATATTGGTTTTCTCATCTTCGTTTGGAAAGGGAACAAAAGAAACGCAGGTAGATGAATTTGTGCAACCCTTTTCATATGGACTTACGCTAACCCTTGAGAAACCTTTTCTTTGTTGACCTGCGAAATAGTAATGGGTTATATTTTCCAAATTGAGGTAAAAATGTGGAGTTTTTAAAAGCAAAAAAGTATCCTGTTTCTTTTCTTATATTATGATAAAGTCCTTTTCGGTTGTTTATTTGCTTGCAATGTGGAACGGATGTGACACCTGATATCGTCCTAACTTGAGGCCCCTAACTAACTACGCTTTATTGTATCGTTTTATGCATAACTTGGTGGTTTTTGCGCATTATGTAGGTTATTACGCTATTGCGCAGTAGTGGCATATTTTAATAACACACCGGCAAAAAGTCAGAGTAAAACCCAAACAATTATATGCTAATCAGCACGTTTCGGCGCGCGAAACTGTGCGCTGAGTGGCACGCGAGCTGCGCCTAAAGTTCACTGTACTCACGCGTCATTCGCTTCATTCGTTTCGCTAACGTTACTATTCAATAGTATTCTTCACGCAGTGAGCGTACAACTCGTAGAAGGTGAGCGAGTACACACGCGCATTGTCATCGGTTTCTTCTAGGAGGGACCGACCGGTGAATGACCGCAGGAAGAAGTTACTCAAGATGCCGAAACAATGTCACCCGAGTGCAAGGATTGAATGAGCGAGAAAGAGAGGGAAGTGACGATCGTGCGTTGTCGGTACAAAATGGAGGGATTTGACCAGAGTAGCAGCAGGATGATTGTAGTCGACAAGTCAGTGTTGCGCACGCGGCGAAGCGGGGCGGGTGCTGCTGCGTTATGGCATGGCGAATGATTTTTTTTTGAATGAAAATGAATTGAATAAGGAATTACTTTCAGTAACACTGCTTTCGTATAGATAAACTAGTAATACTAAGGTTTTTAAAGTTGTAGTCATTTTTGAATGGATTGGCAGATGCTGATGAAGCCAACTAATTTCGCAGCTTGAGTAAAAGTTATAATTAATTACTATTCTGAGCGTATCGGAATAAATCAGCGATCGGAAAGAAAGTGAGCCGTGTGCGCTTACCGTTCTGTTAATTATGACTTCATCGGCGTTTCATAAATAAATAACAAATAAGATGTCTACATTAATTCGCTATATAATGTAATCGAGTTTCGGAAAGAGAAATTACATTGTGATCACGATAATAAAAGAATTTACGAGTAAAATGTTGCAAGTAGTCGAATCATTCAACTGGGTAAAAGAAATGAATAGATTTTATACATGAACGAATTGATTTTGTTTACTCTAACTTGTTTGTTCTTTGATGACTGCACTAGGAGTTTGACATGATTGATGAATGCCAACATCAAGTTTTTCTCTTTTTTATTTTACTTTTTGCTGGCGATTGCGTGCCTCGGGAACGTGGTGAAGAACGGCCGATGAACTCGGGGCCGTTGGACGCACGACTCCTGCGAACGTTCGCGAATGTTCGGTGGGCATTAGACTGCGGCGGAGGGGGCAGCAGGAGAGCGAACATAGATCGCGAGTACGTCAACCTAGTTGCTGGTCGTGGCGGGCCAATAACCTCGAGTCAACTTCGAAATTTTAACCGAAAAATAAAACAAACAAAGTGCTGTGCTGTCTTTTACGAAAGCAAGTCAATAATAATAATTTGAATACCAAGCTTGGTTTGTTTTATTTGGAATTTGGAGCAGCGTTGTTATGTCGGCATTAGTTATGTGAATTTTTTTTTACTATATTATATTATACTTAGTTATCTTATTTTCCGGGACTTGGGGTGATTGGAGACTTGTTCGTAGCACATTTTAATTCAATCCTTATTGTTGCTCGCTATTCGTGAACCGCATCTCTTGACCTGATTTGACTCCCGGCCGGCGGTGTGCAGCAAGTTCGATGCACTTTCCTGACCTTAGAAAATGTGGGTGCACACTATGCGGCACGCGTGCACATGGGCTGTATCAGTGTGCGGCGGCGGGTTGGCCAAGTGCAGTTTTCGTTTTGCCCCGTTTTTGCCGCGCGGCCTGCTGCAGGACTGGCACAAAAGCGAACGTTGACGTCGGCAAGCGCCGCGCGGGTTCGTTCACTCCTGCTGCACGCGCTGCAGCCGTGCAGGCCGATGACTCGCCGGTGTAACTGACCCGGCGCAACCGCAACCAGAATGCAACTCGACTGGCCTGCACTCTTCGGTGTGTTACTGTGCACCGTTGGGCCGTCTACGGCGGCGCGTGTCAATTACCTCTCCCGAGCGTTCGTTCAACCTTAGCTTTCAGCGGAATGAAATTTGGAAATGGACACATTGCTGCTCCCGGCTATAGGTTGTCGATAGAAAGGTGTAGCCTACTGCTCGCTTGTTTATTTTATTGCAGCATTGATTGGTTTCGACAACAGTGCTGCTGATCTCTTTAATTCGATGGAATTCTCATGGGCTTGTTGTTTTCGGCTGATCGAAAGCACTTTCGAGTACGATGGCTTGCTGAGGCTCCGATACTGCAGATCCCAAAACACGTAAATAAAAATGTTGCGGAATTGGGACAATGACGAAATTTGATGGTATTTCGCAAAGTGGAGCAACGACTTGCCGCTACAAATTAGCAGCGTAGACATAAACTAATTGATAACATTTGGGGCAATTTAGTTAGGTCCTGAACTGCAGCGGGTGCATTCGTTGGTGACCAGAGTTCTTTGACTCCTCGCTCGTTGAGGTAGTTCACACTGGCGGCGGGCGAGAAGCAGGTCGCGCGCCGCAGGGTGACGTAATGTGGATGACGTCACAAACAACAAGCGATTTTTATGGGGTCCAACTTTGGCACCCAGAATGCTCCCCAATAGCAACGTGTTCAACAGGAAGTGTAGCGGATTCATTCAGGGTCCTATGTTCATGGTAATTAGGATTGATCCTAAGTCGTAGGAATTTGGAATTGGTTTGTTAGCTATCTATCTACTTGGGATACGTTGCATTTTTCGATTCGATTATATTTTTTTCGCAAACTCTCACTTTCACGTCGTGAACTGACGGCCTCGACGTCGTGCGTACATAGCGGCTGCGCCTGTGTGCTGGGCGCTCGAGCCGCGCGCGAACGAACGGGTTGAACAACCCAAAAGTGGGTCACACCGCGAACTGAACTCTCGCGCGCGCACGACGCTCACCAACACAGCGTGCACCTCCACCTCGTCCACATAGTACACACAAGCACATTCGTGCAACTCGCAACAAAACGCGAGCGGCGGTTGTGGGCCCGGTGGGCACCTCGACGAGTTCAGTACACTCTGGGATTGCGTCGTGAGCGGACCACTTCCTCATGCTGAGCAACCCTCTCGTGCGATGACTAACCCGATCCACTCGCAGCACAGTGAGGTGACAGTTATCAGACAAAAGTCCTTAAATTGCGGTATCTTCAGTACTCTCGTATATTGCAGCACTCCAGGTGGATTTGCAGTGGGTTGTGATTAGAGTGGTCTTTGTGACTAACAGTGTTCAAAATGATGGCAGTGCTTACATGCAACTCGCCCGAAGTGTTGACCGGCAACTCCACCATTGTGGAGGAGGCTAGCGTGCAGAAGGGCCAGCAGCAGTTGGGCTGCGCACATGACAATGACTGTAAACATATCGCTTGTGATAATGACGATTGCGGGAATAGTAGTAGCAGTGGCTGCGAGAGCTCCGACGAGTGTTCACAACCCGAGTGTCCTTCTCGTTCACAGGGATTCTTCCGGCGCAGCATTCAGCAGAAGATACAATATCGTCCTTGCACCAAGAACCAGCAGTGCGCCATTCTGCGAATCAACCGCAATCGGTGTCAGTACTGCAGGCTCAAGAAGTGTATCGCCGTGGGTATGTCTCGAGATGGTAAGTGGTTCAAAATTTGATCTTCTAGATTTTCAATGAGGAGCTTATTTAATATATGCTTTTCGAGTACGAATGTTTATTGCCCGAATTACTTGTGGGTAATTGGGCTTAATTGTTAGGCAGCACGAGGGGTCTTTGTTCTGGGCCTAACGCGCGCTGGTTTACGCGAGCGAAATATGGGCCAATATGGGGCAGGGTTGAACGACCCGCGCGCAAAACGTAACGGCACGTTTGCTCGCTGGCCGCGTGCGCGCGCGAGCATAGAAAGTTCACCTGGAGTTCAACGACCCACCCGAGCGATCCGGGCCGGCTGCTGCTGCTGCGGCTGCAGGACGTCGGCGGCGGCGGCGCGCTCGCATATTAGTGGGTCAAATTCGAGCGCCGCGGAGTCGACGACCCGCACGCGTTTGAAAGTTGTTTCGCCCCGGCTTCCCCACCTCCCTTGCAGCCGCCGCCAATGTATCGCAATTGACGCTTGCATAATGGCGCCGCGCAACAACAGCGGCGCGTGTGGGCAATCGTAATTTCTGCATATGGAGAGCGCGCGCCCGAATCGTGTTGAGGTCAGCCGCTCGGCGAAGCGTTGAACCCGCGTGCGTTGTGCTAATTTCGGTTTTTACGCATACCATTTGGACGACATCAATTGAACAATCAACAAGACACGTCTAAGACAAACAATGGCAATAAAATAATTGTTGAGTAATTGATTAACATATTGGAAAGTTGGCAATGTTTCGAACACATCGTATAGCAGTGTCGATGACCGACCTCCTAATGATTTTGATTGAATGCAACTCTAGTTTACTTCACAAAATCATTATAAATTTGCAATGTCTTGTCTTGTGTTGTGTTGACTTGACTTGGAAAGTCATTGTCCTGCGGTTCTCCCTCAAAAAAGTAATGAACAAGCGCCGCTTGTCAAGATGGGAAATTAAATTTCACTTTTACTTTTTTCTCTCATTGTACCTCCTCTCTTTCTTCAGTACAAACTCGGCACGACGCAAAGAGAAGAAAGTTTCTAATTATGTTCTCTGGCGAATGAAAGTTTGCTCTCCGCGCGATTTCCGAACGCGGCGAAAGTTATTTCGTAATGATCACGGTTTTTTGCGCTCGTGAGGAATACGCGGTCGTTGACGCAGAGACTCGTGACCAACTTTCCAACAACAATTTTATCTCGATGCATTAACCAAAGCAGGAAGTGCAACAATCGTACATTCTATTCGCTGTGATTAAACCCTGCATCAATTGAAATTTCTATAATTTTTGCAAGCTTAAAGCTTCGATTGGGAAGCTAGCGCCATCAAACGGTGTTGCTCTCAAGTAGCAATCCGCTCGCAGGTGGTACAAAGGGCGCATGCGTCATGAACCCGTCGCGCGATCAATGTTTGCGTCGGCGGCGAGACCTTGACAAGGATAGCGGGTCGGCGCCGGACGGTGGGCGGAGTCAGCGACCTTCGCCAACAGGACCCTTCAACGCTGCTTCCCCCCGTTCCCCACATTCGCGATCCGATCAATTGTCGCCATCTGCGTCGGCGACGCGCTGCATCTATTGCGGTTGTTCTTTGTTTGCTGCGCGGGTTTTCGCGATCGTGAATCGGGTCGGCACTCGAGTGCGAACGACCGTTCAAGTTCAAGGTGGCCTGCTGGTGGGAGGTCGCGCGCTCCGCCGAGTGGGGAGCTACTTTGCGCGCCGCAAGAGCGTGGGGAGCACACGGCGGCGTCGTTGGAGCGTCCGTGGCACAATCGCGTGAACCGCGCGTCGTGTAGCATCGTCCGCAATGTTGGGACGCGCGCTTTGCAGTCCGACATCCACGACGACGTCGTCGCTGCTCGTTGCCGCCACTGCTACCACGGCCGCCCGCCGCGCACATGACGCCGCTCTCAAACGCAAGCAGCGATCTTCTGGCGAAATGGGCGAGGAACTACCCATCCTCAAAGGGATACTAAACGGTGTCGTCAATTACCATAACGCACGTAGGTGTCATTAATTGGCGGTAACATGAAAAAGAAAAGTGATGAAAGTGTCTATCAATGAAATGGATTAATTAATGGAAGCTGGCTTGTATTCAGTTGTGAATGTTTTTGTTTTGATTACTCATATGTGCGCGTGTTTCTATTTTCCGGATTGCGATATTATCAATTTGAGCTCGCGCGCACTTTCTACTTGACACACGACTGACCTACAACACTGGCGTGAAAGCGGCGTTCGCCCACAATATCGCGCTCATCATCACGAAGCGATTTTGTTTTCGATTCCACTTTCACCGCTCTCCAACTCTCAGCCATGCTTCGGCACTCGCGTTCATTTATTTTCATTATACCACAATTACAATATGGCGTCTCGTATGCTCCTCGAACTTATTCACAAATTAAGCAGATGCCAATGGCAGCTGCTACGGGCACGTGTCTTGCACCTGGCGCTTAATGCAAATGCATTTGCCCAAAGGGCATGTTAACAAAATATCCAAATGAAACAACAATCACTCTCTCTGACCTGATTGCAACAAACTGTAGAAACCATACCGTGTGCTGAATCTTCGAAACTCAAGGCCTTCTTTTCTTTCCAGCGGTGAGATTCGGCCGCGTGCCCAAACGTGAAAAGGCGCGCATCCTAGCCGCCATGCAGCAAAGTTCCAACTCGCGATCTCTGGAGAAGGCCATCGCCGCCGAGCTGGAGGATGACCAGCGCCTGCTATCTACGGTCATTCGGGCGCACATTGACACTTGCGACTTTACGCGGGACAAGGTTGAGCCTATGCAGGCCCGCGCCCGTGAGCAACCCTCCTATACCGCCTGCCCTCCAACTTTGGTAAGTGTGATCTTTTCGTTTTCTCAGGCATAAAATAGGAATGGCGCTTATCTGACCTTGCTGTGTGGTCGAGCAGGAAACTCTCAAGGTTTGTATGACCGTTTTGTTTGTTTGCCTACGACGACCACCAGTCAAGGTTCCTCCATTTCCATGTGATCGTGGATATTGATATTCCAACATAAACAGAGCAAATTGCTTTGTTTTTCCTCTTGCTTGCTTCTAACATTTACGTCTTATTGTTACAGGCGTGTCCTTTGAATCCCAACCCGCAACCATTAACCGGCCAGCAGGAGCTTCTACAGGACTTCTCCAAACGCTTTTCTCCGGCCATCCGCGGTGTGGTGGAGTTTGCCAAGCGCATCCCGGGCTTCTCACTGCTCGCTCAAGATGATCAGGTGACTCTTCTTAAAGCAGGCGTATTTGAAGTACTCCTAGTACGACTTGCCTGCATGTTTGACGCGCAGACAGCATCCATGATCTGCCTCAACGGCCAAGTTCTCAAGCGAGACGCTATTCATAACAGCTCGAACGCAAGGTTCTTGATGGATTCGATGTTTGACTTTGCTGAGCGCATGAATGCTCTGCGTCTATCCGACGCCGAGATTGGTCTCTTCTGCTCCGTTGTGGTGATTGCTGCTGACAGGCCAGGACTACGCAATTCTGAGATGATTGAGAAAATGCAGAATAAGCTCAAACAGGCACTACAGATTGTTATCGCCCAGAACCACCCTGGACAGCCTGATATCATTCATGAACTGATGAAGAAGATTCCTGATTTGAGAACGTTGAACACGCTGCATTCTGAGAAATTGCTCGCATTCAAGATGACAGAGCAACAACAAATCATGCAACAACAGCAGAATGCCTGGAGCTTACCCAAGGAGGAGGAGGATAGCAAGAGTCCAGCTGCGTCTTCATGGTCTTCATCATCTGATGTTACCATGGATGAAGCCAAGAGTCCCTTGGGATCTGTCTCTAGTACAGAGTCGATGTGCTCAGGTGAAATGAGCACGATGGATTACCACCAACAGACTATGCACAATGTTAGCCCCAATGTGAGCAGTGCTCCTCTTTTGGCTGCTACCCTTCAAGGTGGCATCTGCCCGCACCGGCACCGCGCCAATTCTGGTTCTACCTCCTCCGGGGACGATGATCTCGCGGCCACTTCGCATCTCATCCACAATGGTCTCACTATTACGCCTGTATCGCGACCACCCAACTCCCACCCTCGCTTCAGGAAGCTGGACTCTCCTAGCGATTCCGGTATTGAAAGTGGAACCGAAAAGATTGACAAACCATCAGCGCCCACGTCGCTGTGCTCCTCACCCAGGTCGTCTGTTGAAGATCAACATATCGTTGAAGACATGCCAGTTCTGAAGAGAGTTTTGCAAGCTCCACCACTTTACGACACCAACAGTCTGATGGACGAGGCATACAAACCGCACAAGAAGTTCCGCGCTTTCCGCAACAAGGACTCCGCAGAAGCGGAACCAATGGTAGTACTCTCCCCTCAGCCGCAGGTAGTTGTCCAACCCCCACCGAAACGTGAACAAGTGCAATCTCAGCTGCATATGCAACTGACCGCCCCACCGCAGTCGTCGCTCTCTAGTACGCACTCGACGCTGGCCAAGTCCCTGATGGAGGGTCCTCGTATGACCGCCGAGCAGATGAAGCGCACGGACATCATACACAACTATATCATGCGCGGTGGCGAGGCATCCCCGCATCATTCGGCCGCCCCCACCGCTGCGAGCTGCCCATATCGCAGCTGCAGCAGTTTGTTGCAGCCAGCGTGGGCGACCAGTGTCATCACGACTACGTCGCGCCAGCAGCAACAGCACCACCCCATGCACCATTCCACCGCTACACCGCCCCCATCGACGGTGGCAGCTGCAGGTGGCGACTTTGCGCGGATATGCCTGCAATCGCCACACTCCACTTCACCTGCGCGCTCCCCAGCATCCTCCCCGCTGCACGCCGCCCCCAAGCTGGAACTGTTGCAGGTGGACATCGCCGACTCGCAGCAGCCGCTCAACCTGTCGAAGAAATCGCCGTCCCCGTCGCCACGCCCGCTCAATGTGGTCACGTTGGAAGTGTAATAATGCTGCGCGCTCAACGCACTAAATGAGAGTACAAAATTTGGACACGGACTATGTGCATACCATGTGCAAGTGCATAAAGTGTGAAAGCGATGGCGACCGTGTGTGCGGACATTTTGTACGCGGTCTAACCTAAAATTAATGAAATCGTATTACAAACCAAATAATTTATTACTTGTATATTACCTTGCTATTACTACTGTATGTCTTGCGAGACAGAGGAGCGAGGATGCGGACGGACGAGTGGGACACGGGTGTGCTAACTGCTCACAAGCAAGGGGGCACCAGGTCGCGTGTGCTTATTGAGTGTGTGCGAACAATATTATTGTTAGAATGTAGTTTGGCTGTTTTTTTCTCTAGTGCTTATTACACATAAATAATTGAAAGCATAAACGTGCAGATTGTAAAGTTACTTCCGCCATTACCACGAATCAACGGCGGCGGAGAGCGTGGCAAGCGTGAAGTACACATACGCGCGCAGACTGTACATAGTGGACCAACCCCAACTGCGTATGCGCGTGCGTCTCACGCTCGCCACGCTACTCGGTAGCGCCGCCAATCCTAACCTATTATCGTAGCTGTGTAAGTTATACATAAATATGAAACAAACAGAACAATCACTAATTTAACGACGACACTGGCTATTTCCCTACCGTAAAGCACCGTCGACATCAGTCCAGTCGGAAGGTCATTATCAGTCGAGAATCGACACCATTACACTTTCTAGGCACTTTTAAAAATAGCGCGATTTCGTAATCGCCACTGAATTTAAGCTAATTATTAATCTAATGATGTTTGAAGAGTATGAGGAAGAACTATGCATAATTATATGTGATAAACTGATTTTGTTCGTTTCGTAGTGGGAGACAATTTCTTTGCTCGTTACAATTTTTTGTGTTATATTCTTATCAACGTCGTATCTCAGTTTGTATAAAGATAAAAATCATCGTTCATTAAGGTATTCATTAATCATGCATCACCCAGAGAGAGCTACATTCATCATCATCGAACACACTGTGTGCGAGAGCGATGCGAGCGCCGCATTGTACATAGTAGAACGTGTTACGCGCGCGCGCTCTCGTGGACATTCTATGTAACTGACTTGTAAATGATGTCAATGTCCATTTTCTGATCTAAAACAAAATCGATGCAAGTGAAGAAAACCCAACACAAGCCGACCCGAGGTCTTCAATAACAATAATACTAATTATTGCTGCAAGTGGCCGCCGACGATGTGAGCAGCGCGGATTAGGTCCACGCCGTGGCACCACTTGCACTAAGTGTGTTTGTGTGTATAGAAAAAGAAAACATGAAATAAACATTTGAAACAAATGAAAACAAGCCGTCTTCAGAGAAATAACATATTGTACTTACATGTTTGTTTGTGTAATATACGTCGTAGACATAATTAGTGACAATTATAATGAAGATGACCGAGATGGTGATTGTTTAGAGACGTCGTGCCGTCGCTGTCTTCTTAGTGGTGATGGCGCGGTACGCACGCGCACGAAGGCCTTGACGAAACACTAGATCGATTTTTCGAACGTGAACATGTGTAATTAAATTTGAAATCTATAAGAGAAGTGCATAATATAAACAATATTTAAATAATTTAAAACAAAATAAACAAAGACAGCGTCTGTGGTTGTATTGTGGGACGGTGGCGACGAGCAGCCGAGCGAGAGAGAGAAGAGAGATTATTTTAGCAAATTGTAAAACACTGCTCTGGCAGACTGAGTCAAACAGGGTGGTGTGCAGAGGGATGCGGAGAGATTTTAGCGAATGTGCGCATAGAAAAAAGAAGCAATGATTGGGGAGAGATATATACACACACCTGTCTCTTGTGCATATTGTTGTGTATACACTGTGTAATAATCATGTAATTTTATAATGTTGGACATTGTTCAGGTCTGTCACAATAAACCTGTCTGGTGATATAAATTGGACTTTTATTGTTTATAATTCTCTGTTTCACCGCAATTTATTTTACAGAGTATTTTCACGTTGGCAGTGTATGTAGTTGAGGTTGGTAATCAGTTGTAACAGTTGTTAAATGACTTTATCTGCCACGTTTTATTCGGTTGCACCTTGCATGCAACGGATATTTACGTCAGTGTTTTACCGCAATTTTTAACGTTTTCTTTCGTTTCAGTACTTCAGGGCTATGCTTAATTTATCATTAAGGCATACGGCTTAGGCATTGTGAGACTTTCTTGTTTCTTAAACCAAGCGGCAGGTGTTGCTCACGTACGCACACGCAACCTGGTTTTTCGAATCCTATGAATACAATTCAATTTTCGGCTAAATTCTTTAATTTGCTTGTAGCTTCGAGGACATTGTAGGTGTTTTTCGAAGAATTTTTACTCAATTCATATTTTTATCTGCTTCTAAAAAGTGAGTTTGCTTGAGTTGAACGACCGGAAAATTCGTGAACACCAGAGCCGATGAATTTTTTATTGGTGAGCCTATTTTTACAAATTTTGAGCAACGGAAATAATACGGCTTGTAATTGAGTTCGAGGCGGTATTTGTATTTTTACTGGTTTACGCTATAACTAATGTGAAAGATGGCAGAAACTATAAACAGTTTAAAATATATATAAAATATATAAATAATATAAGTAAATATTTACTATTAAAAGCATTAATCTTTTGTCAGGCAATAAACAATTTATTGGTGTATAAAATTGGTTGAGTTTGGTTGGTTGGATGTGATTTTTCAGTTGGATGAATACAGAATGCGTCAGTTTATTATGTTTTGGTCAGATCACAAGCTTAGAGGACAGGTAACTAGATAATAGATAACCTTGCGCCCGTGTGTGAGGATGGCTAAGCACAATGCACTCTCTGCACGCTCAGTCACTGTTAACAATTGGTGCGGAGTGCAGATTCCAAGCGCGTGCGTGATAAAACGAGGAATTCGTTGTAAATTCGCGAATTTAATCGGAAAATCATTAAATGTTGAACTGTAGTGTCACAATGATGATCCTGTTATGGAAGTTCATGTGATGCAAGCTATTTTGATTTGGATTTGGAATCTGTTTTAATGGGGAAAGGTTATTATGGTTAACTAATTAAACCAAGTATGTAGACGAGTGAACGGTGCTTCAATACTCGAAGTTGCAGGAGGTGGCGTGTAGAAGATATACAACGTATAAGGTTAGTGCATTGATAAATTTATTACTGATGGTTGATTTAAAGGTTGTTGTTGATATTGTGATATAGTTTGGCGAATTAAGAATTGAAATGCAATCGGAGTATTTGTGACAAGAAGTACAGAATGTACTTGTCTGTGGAATTAAGTGTTGCTTTTGTTTACTAAGTGTAAACAAACAAAGTGTAGTGATATTTACGGTAGTGGCGCAAATTAATGTGACGTACCTGGATAAATTTTCAGTAGTTGCAGTGGAGGATGGAGATTTTAAGGGGTGGGTTAGATGCCACTCTGATCTTTGTTGGTTTAATGAACTCACAATGAGAATGATAATACCTACTAATAATCATATATAATAATAATAATCACTATATAATCACTATTACCTACCTAATTTGGTAATAGTGAATCACTGTGAAACAGCAAATTTCCAATCGAGATGACATTAACGGCAATTAATCAATTATGAATTTCTAACAGGTTTTTCAAATTTTTCCAATTGTCCATCGTTTTTTTTTTTTTTATTATTTTTCAATTTTAGTGTTTGACTGAATCTTGGTTGCGATTTGATATAGTTTCCCAAAACATCCGTAATTATTGTTAGATCACTCAGCTGGCTTCAATAACAATTTGTAAATAGATACCAAAGAATTGTTTGAAAACGTAATTTGTTTATCTTTAATGGTTCGAAAGATATAAGTTATTAAGTGAATTTTTGTGAAAAAGCGCAGACGCTGATATAAACGCAAATTCCGAAGAAATATATATTTGGAATGAAATGAACTCGATTAAGCATGAGTTGCCTAATAATACGACACTAGTATTCCAATTTTCTTGACCCATTTTGTTTTTAAGATAGAACGTATATACTTCCGCATCTTCGTCTTAACTCTCGACTTATATATGTGAATAACACAATAACAATAACACAAGTCATATATTGCATCTAACTTGTGCGCAATGTGTCGCAACAATCTCGACGTTATTTTGTTATCACATTGTTAATATAATTTAAAGTGTCAAAGTAAGTTCATTCTAGTACTATTATTATTTATGCTTGTTTAGTTAAGGGCCAAACTGAAAATGGTTTGATCACTTCCAGTCATTGAGGGAGGAACAAATATTTTATCAGTGGTTTTCTCATTAGTTGCGTATATAAAGTAACAGAGTCTGCAACTTTGATGATTGATTATGTTCAGGACTAATTGTCCTTATTATACTGATTATCTCTGACCGTTTAAAAATTCATGATAACGAAATTCTCAAACTTAAAGTTATAAATTAAATTTTATATGAGTGTAGGCATAACTAAAGGCAGCTTATTCTACTCTGAGTATCGTTGAGTGTGTTTACGAAGTGTTTAATATTTATTATGTTGATAAAATTCCATTATAACACTCAGTATTTCTGTAGATTTGTTAGTTTTAAAAGTTGCATAAGCATAAGTTGATTATTATCGTGTCAATTTCCCATTCGCATTGTTTCCCTTTGCAACTTAATCCAATTTCTCTCATCCACTCGCCCCAAAAGCAAACAATCTCTCCACGCAAAAGCCACGAGTGTTAAATTTCCAACCTGTTTTGTTTTTCATCAGTCTAGACACGAAATAATACATTTATCCCAACACTACCAACAGCACACTTGTCACTCATACGGCGAACGGCGTGCAAAAAAATAATCTAAATTGTATGGCGCAGAAGGGTTTTTCTTTCATTTCTTTCTATCGTGGTGCGTGGCGGCATTGGCGTGGTCGCGATGAGCTTGACCTTGTTTCAGCCAGTGTCTGAGGTGACCTCCGCCGAGGGTTAAACGAACACTGAAAAAATACGAACGCACAAATAGCGTCGCCGAGGTCGCGACTCGCGCGCAGAATAATAAAGAATGAAGAGGCATGCGGACGACGCTGAGAATAAGAACACTGCGAACAAAAGCATATCGGCGGCCACTGTTGGCAGCAGTGCGGGCTGATGGAGACGGTGAAGAGGAGAAGACTATGAAGTTCACTGAGGATGGCTGAGAGGGTTCAATTGCCCTGCGTGACACACGCGGGATTGACCTTCAGAAGGCGACTCATTCAGTTTTCCAAGAGAGCTTGAAACTACTTGAGCATTGTATAGAACAAGAAGGAGTCACTGTTAGCAGTTGAAGTTGATTATGTTTGAATAGGTATTTCGCAAGGGTTAAGAGTGTGTCTGATGACGGTAATCCGTTTAAAATGCCCCTTCCAGTACCCAGTTTGTGACGTTTAACGTGATTTAAAATCAGTAAAATCTGCTTGGAAGTAAACATTTTATGGGTAGTTTTTCTATTTATTGTTTTCTAAAATAAACGTCTGAGCATGATAATGCTTAACTACGATATTTACAACACTTAAAGTGGACTTCTTCCAATATTACTTACCGTGCTTTAAAGTAAATTACTTATCAGGAGTTATTTTCTGATATTATAGTAATTATGTAGCTAGTTTTATGCGAGATTTTAATTAAACGTGACATCATAATTTATTACGTTTAGAAAAAAATTTAATTATCTTATTTTTATGTTAGAAGCAATTAATTTCCTCTGATGCTTCCTGTCTCATTTCTGTCAATACTTTTTTACTTTACATTTCAACTTATTTAGCATTTTAAAATATGACCATCACCATCCCGGTAATGTCCTAAAAACCTAACTTAGCCTAATCAAAAATCCATTCTAGCCTCTGTCTTGTAACACCTTCAACGTTGATTCGGTGCTTCTTTAACATTTGCTGATGCTGATGCAACATGGCGAAATGATATGAACGCATATCAGGACGTTGCGAGAGTGATTAATAAATTGATTGCCAATGTCAATATGATTATCGCGACCCGTGGCAAGGTCGCGCACGCTGCCGAACACGCGCACGTCTAAGCGAGCGAAACCTGCGGGAAGATTCTAGTCGTCGTCATGCCAACGGCATTGACGTGACGTAGCCGCCTCCGGCGCTCGCCTGCGGCGACCTAGAACTCTGCACATTCACCACCACCGCCGGATGGCCTAGAACTCGAGTAAACTTGAACTTCAACGAGGCGAACCTGAAATTAAGCGGAATGGAGAGGAAAAGGATGGGATATTTTGTAATTGTTAGCAAAAATTGTTGGTAGACTTAGGTGTAAACTTTTATGGTTCCTACCGAAGTTTGAAAGAGCTAGAATTTTTTCAAGTAATTGGAGTTTAATTTAATAAAAAATTTTATGAGGTTTTAAAACAAAAAAAAAGGCAAAAAATATATTTTTTACTTTATGAGTATAGCAAATAAATTCATAAAGCGCGTGTCAATCATATTGACCTGTTATTAATTGCTATCGCTTTAATGTTTAAATCTAGTCATAAAAAGCCCAAATGTTTCGGCATTCCAAAATCCAAAGCCATTTGCCCGTGGAATATCATTTGAGTGGTAATAGTTAATTACAGTTATTAACCCACACTATTGTTAAACCCATCGCTGGAATGAATATTTGCGACAGTGTGAACATTGTTTTATCAATAAGTTGACGTGGTGGCGCGCCGATAAGAAAAGGTGACCTTGTCATTCGGTCTGCCATTATGTACGATTACGCAAAATGCGAAACACAGAGCCGATTTTCAATGACATCGGATCAGATATAATACAGCGCTTTTATTGTGATTAATACTTGCCGGAGCTTCCCAAGATATCAACAGTCATAAAAAAATGAAAACTGACAAAGTGAAAAGGAATGCCAGATGATAAGAGGAGAAGTTGATGGTGTTGTAGGATAGGTTAGTGCGCTTAGAGTGAGGTTATCGCAATGTCTTGGTTGACGTAGATAATGACATTGCAATGGTCCATCATGAGGTCTTTGCATTGTTTGGATTGAAAGGGAAAGGTTGAGTTGTAAAATGGAAGGAAAACGAATGCGGTTGATTTATCTTAATCGGCGCATTGTTTGCGCAGAAAATCAAGGTCGAATTTGTTCGTAGCCAGTGAGCAAATATTGTTTGCGTCGACGGAGGAGAGCTGATAGTGTATACAAAAACAATCGTTGATGTGATTACCGCGAGACGGTTGTAATAATTAAACGCCAAACGGCGCACAAATATAGTCGAGAAGGTTAAGCTTATATTTCCACTGACTAATTTCGATTTGACAGAGCACACTGTTGTGAACAAAAGTTACTATTAGAGAAGGGTTTTCTTTAACGCGAAAATATCTTCATGATGCAATAATTTACACGCATCCTAGTGTCACATCTGGCGACAATACGAATCAGTCAATTCCATATTTTTATGGCTTTAGTGTTTGAGTTTTCTGATTGTATTCTTGCTTCCAACCAAGGCAAGAGATGATAGATACTCTATTCGTAACTCTGAGCAGCCAGTGTTTCATGCGAGCTCGCCTTCTCATTATTATCGACTTGCCACTGTATTCCACTGATAAGGAGTCAAGGTCAGCGCGCGCACCGCCACAGTTTCCTATTGTTTGAGTATGCCCATCTCACTTATTCAATTCTCCTTCCTTCTTATAAATTTGATACTTTGTCCTATACAGTTGCAGTTGTACTTCATTCCATCATTCTGTAACTTGACTATAAAATTGCTCGTACTTTTCAACGTCGAATGGAATTTACTTGCGTCTTACTTCTTTGGTTGTCCATATAAATCATCTTTTATTCGCACTTGTCTAAACTAAATCGAATACTTTCGTTTTCACTGTTTTCCTTGCAATGGCATTTGATGTGATTCCAATTCGCGTTCAATTCGCGAGCTGGCGCTGGATTATGAGCTCACTTCTGACTGTAAGAGGGTAAAATGAGTCGAAAATTGCATAACGCTTCAGTGGCACCACGCATTTTCGCGGTGTTTTATTTTTCGCGTTCCGGAAGCGAGGCGACGTTGAGTTCAAGGTTTAGGAGCAGCAGGCACAGGAAACTAAAGGCGTGTAAGCCGCGTAAAATCCGGAAGGATTTTTCGGCAAGCATAAATAAATTGGAAAACAGAAAGGGTTGGTTTGTTTAGTTTTATTGTAGTCAGCTGATTTTATTGTTGGGTGTTAGTTTGCTGCGCAAAATGAAGTACGTTCCGTTCCTTGACGTCGAGGAAAACAGAAAAATCCGGGATAGACCAGTCACACATTATTTTCTTTAAGAACACCTTCAAACACCAGTCTAGTTGAATTAAAATCAATGAATAGCTTGATTTTGAATTAATTAGATTAATTTAAGCACATTGTATATAAACATCTATAAAGGTGAGGGTAGATTGTTAGCACTCGTCCTTACCTCTCAAACCTTGACCTGCTCCGGACGACCGCTGCCGCCTTCAATATCTACCCATCTCTTTCCGCCTCCACCACTTGCCTACTAAACAACCCTCACGCGATGCGCGCCTTTTACAATGAACCCCAGGCGTCGCGTTCAGGGTCGGATGTGAATGAAACGCAATACACACACATACACACAACCTGAAACATTCAACACTCCTGACAAAATACACCTTCGAGTTGAGCTACCATCTTTTCCAGCGCTTCTCAACACTTAATCTTAATTTTATACACCGGCTTTGTGTAGGCAACCACTTATACAATATATCTCAACTCACATCTCTCACTACTTGATTTATTTTTTAGCTCGTTTGAAAGGTCTACATAGTCGATAGTTCTGCATGCTGCTTTGGCTTGGAGTAAGGGATGAAGTTTTACGAGTTAGGAATTAAGTATTGCGTTGTTGGTATCGCGCCATGTACGTCATAATCGGTGACCTTCACAATATCTAATAACGCGGCGAGAGCAGCAATGGTTCTCACTACACAGTTGAGTGCTTGAATGTGTGGATATGGTTGTGAAGGTGTGAATGTGTACATTTATTGGTGGTTAGGCTATTGGAGCTAGCACGTAAACACGTTCAAGGTCATGGTGTATTACACATTTGTGGATTGTGCACTTAATCTCAATATTAAGGGATATTTTAATGGCATTAGAATTGAAAAACAAATATATTGCGTAGATGATATAAACAAACTGGAATGCAAACTTATGCAACCAGTCTTGCTAGCATTTATTCATTTGGGGTAACAGATTCAACATAAGTATTGTGATATTTGATACGCAGCAAACAATGCAATTAACTTTACGTTAATTCTGTGTAGACTGATTTATTTCTATCAAATAATCATACATTTTCATTCCTGATGAAAAACTACAAAGTGGAAAATATCCACCTTTATCGTCCGTTCAGCCAATGCGTCCTTCATCCCCTCGTTCGATTCATCCAACCTTAACCATCGCCCACGTCTAATCTAAACTCAATATATACAGTATGTTCCCCTTGCAATGAATTCAAATCTAAAATAGAACTTGTATCAACACTCCAGAGTAATGATAGCGTGACACATTCACTATAAGCACACGCATTTTGCAAATGTGAACGGACGCAAATCTGGAGGTACTGCTCCGTCGGGATGTTGCTGCCCTTGAACACGAACATCCCCCGCCCCAACAGTACCTACACGTTTTCCAGGGGCAACGCGCTCGATCGCGGATGTTCAAGTTCAGCGTAGGCGGTGGCATTTTACACGAGATGGTGGCAGGAAGTGGGTATTGTGGAATAAATGACGGCAACAGGAGAAACATCAAATAATTTGTTAAATAATATTCAAGCAATGAAGCAAGTTTTACATGAAAATTGATAAGCTAAATTCATGCTATTTTTCTGGTATGTGACAAGGTTTGGGGCTTTATTGCCAAACATCCTGTTCAACATTGACTCTGAAGCGGAATACCGAAATGATGACGTTTAGATAGTACTTGATTTGAGTTTTGGTTTTATGCGTTTGTAGAATAATTGAAAATTATATTAAGCTGGCGGCCAAAGTGTGTTGAAGGCAGCGCGTTGGAAAAGCTAAAAGATCTGGAAAATCTTCGAGAACCTTGAGAGATTGACACGTGTGTTTCTGTAACGCGCAATTTTTGATTGCCACATAAAATTGCATTAATTAAACCTCAAAGTGTTGTTCAATATTTCCGTTGCATATTCTGCTTTGCCATTTTATACCCAATTAAATTTCAAACCCAGCATAATATCCCAGAGTTTCTAGAATCAACGAGATATTGTGTGCTCAACACTGGCATCAATATCTGCGAATTTCCCAATCGGGCGCAATTGCCAAATTCGCGTCGCGGATGCAGCTTGCGAAACAAGTGCAGTGCGTTATAAGTGCTCATATCTCAACCAAACAGCGCACAAAATTCGACCGCCAACCTTGAAACTTATCAGCAACAATAATGTTTAATTTTACCGCGTGTGCTGTCTAAACTGACTCCAACTATCGTAAAGCATACACACGTACGTCATCTTAAAGTGCTTAATTATCAATGATGCACAGCGAATATAAATCTTTATTACTTTCGCCTTATTTCCCCCCGTTTTAATAATAATTGACACACCGTGATATTGTGCATGCGTAGCGTAAGCAAGAAATAATAAATATCCCGATTGGCGAATATTCATCTTTAAAGTGTTGGTGCGCTTTATTTAAATCCGCATTTTAAAAACGGTGTATCGCAACAATTATGTCCACACATTGAGTGCGCAAAAAATCTGCTTCCGCAACCCATCTTACACCTTAGCAATAGAAATAAGCATATTGACGGTATATGATTTTGGATTGTATAAATAAATATACATCGCAACTGTGGAAAAAATAAATGTTGTTTTTTTGCTCGGTTAGTTTTTCGTCTGCGTCGAAAATATGAAAATAACATCCAAGATAACAATTCAAGGTTCAAGTGCAATGCGAGTTTATACGACGCTGTCGTCTGCTCAAGGTCACTGCTGCTAATTGTTTTTTATTTTATTAATCCTTGGCTGGGATTGGGAAGGATTTGACTGATAGCTATTAATAACTGGATGTGATAAGCGATAAATATTGGTAGTAGATAGTGGAATCAAATTTAGTGGGAAATATTATGAAAACGTGAGACGGAAATGAAAATGAGCAAAATTATGTTGACAGACCTAATTCTAAGAAAGAAATTGTTCTATAGAAAAGTTGTCTTGTGATTTATTTCAAATTACTATGGTTTTTTAAGTACTTGCTATGAAAAACGTGGAAATTTGGGTTTTACCTGAATTTATAGAAGTGATGCAATAGTGGAAAACAACATGTAATTATAATAATACTAAAAATCCCAGTTTTCATTCTTTATTAGCAAAAATTGACTAGAAAATTATAATATTGGTGTGACTCAACTTTTTTCCACATCTAAATCAGTGTTTTCTAACCTCTTCTGCTTGAAAGCAATCTGCTTTTTCTAACGTTTTAGAGAGCTTTTCCTTTGCTCTATTGGTGGAAAACAAGTGAAACCCGATCTGATTGCTAAATTCTTACCGAATTCGCGCAACGGCGTGCCAACTCGTTATGAACAAATAACCGAGCGCACCAACAAGTCATACGCCGAAGCTCATTGCCAAGGTCGCTCCGATTTATTTCGGGCGCAAGGCGAGCTGTGTGTGGAATGTACATGATTATGAACACATTACGACGAAACACTACTTTAGTATTATCCAGTGCATACATAACGTTCAAATTGATCCAACTTAAATCAACAGTACGATGGGACTTGTTCACCACCTATTCACGAACCTCACAGTACCAGCCTAGAATTGTTGGATAGAATATTGTATTGCATGGAAAAGCGGGGATGTTTACTGTTTCAGATGTCGGAAAAGTAGGTTAGAGCTGATCTTTGCTAAATTCATCCGCACGTGGCAATGAAGATTACCAGGAAGTTGTAACTGGAGCTCTGGATGCGTTACACGGGCACAAAGCGTACAAGGCAGATTGAGATGTGTAACTCCAGTGACTTTGGGAATTTTAATTCCCAAATGCTGAGAAATGTGATTCATACATCTATTTGAATTAGGTGTCTGAAAAACTAGAGTTAAAAGTGGATGCGTGTGATGACATCAGTGTGTGTTGCAGCTTATAAAGTTGTAAACTTAGACAGACGGTTATCATTTTCTGGGAAACTCCTGGTATTCGAGAATGCTTCCGTGGCGTGTGGTTTTCCGACCTATTTTCATCGCCGCGTGTATGCCATTCTCGTGTTACTGCTGTTGAAATAATGCACATGTTTAGCTGAGTGTGTGCTACTTGAGTGTAATTGGTTGGCTTAATTTGGTTAATTTGGTGAAGATGATTCAAATTATTTAATTCATTGTTCGATAAGGAAATTAAATTTTGTAGACTGTTTATTGGGGGAAGGCATTCCCTCCTTTTTTTATTTTAATTTCAAAATTTCTGCTTCTCAAGTTTGCATTTTTATTCATATTAATGGACAAATAATGTTATGCAATTGCTTATAGGGTATTGCAAATAGGGTTCCTTAAGGGGTGAGGCGACTGTAGGGAATGCGCCATGAATGAATTCGATCAATTCTATTTTGAGTTAATTATTTTCCAACATGTCGAAGTGACCGATATTTGGTTCATTTTGAAACTATTTTTTATTTTCTATTCTGTAAAACGTTCTGTATCTTGGCTTAAGCCACCATAATTATATCACTTTATCTTCCTGAATACCTTTAATTTGTATTATTATATCTAATACATTGTATGAATCTTTGCAATAACAGTAGTATCATAAACATGCACTAATAATAGTAATTATAGTCCCACCTGTCTTTACCGCATTATCATCCATTCGAGTGCGCACAATTTGCATCCGACGACATTTATCACGCAGCGACGTCAAGGAAAGAAGCCGTTCTTTCCTTGACCATTCTAATTCCTGCAACAAATTAAACAACTATTATCCAACCATTGGCACTAATGTACGTTTTAAATACTCCTTGGACTTGCTCTTGAACCAAGGAATCAACTTTTCCCTCAAATGTAGGCGCTTAATTTATGCCGATTTTATGCACTGTGCGCAATGCACGTATTGCAAGTGATGATGTAATCTCATCTCAAATGTCAATTTGTTCTGCGTAGAGCAGACAGTAATTAAAATTCATTGTCTTGGCGCAAATAGAATTCAGAAATGAATGACATGCCTACTTGATCCGATGTTTTGGATACCTATGAGGCATTGCAAAGAATTGAGCTTGGAGGTTGTGGATATGATGGGACTTTGAGTAAATTCGGTGAGTTTAGATCATCTATTGATGGATTGGTTTGAGCAAGGACAAATCATCGACGATATATAACGGAACTCGGGCTTGAGGTAGCGAACGGGAGCGTGTTTCGTACGCAAACATAGCTTCAAGGTCAACGATGGTTTTACTAGCCACTAAAGTTGATAATTAACGAGTAAATATTTGCATAGCAAAAAACCAAATTGGACTTGAATTGTGCTAAACAAGAATAATATGATTAACCCGAATCAGCAAGGTTTCAGGCAACTTTTTTGTTCTGGAAGTTGAGGAATATTTTTATTCTTGCATTGCAACTGAAACAAGATGGCGTTTATCAGTGCCACTCAGTTCTTAGTCCCTTGCGTTTTAAAACGGCTTTCATTGTATGCTCATTGCAACAACTAAGCAAGATGAAAGTCGAGAGATTTAACAAATGCCACTCGATTGTGTTTATTGCCGCGTGGGCGAGCATTCGTATGGTTGTACGGAGTCGTAGTCATAAATACTATTTCGGGCACTTGGTCACCAGTTGCAACCACATTCGCCACGACCTTGGAGGCCGTCAGCGAGCGGCAAAAGCTCGCGATGCAGGAAGTGCACTGCAGGACCACGTAATACACAATACTCGAGCAAGAGCATATCAAACTTATTTAAAATGGCGGTGAAATTATAGATTTGCGATGCAAAGACAATGTGGGTCTTTAGAATATTGAAAGTCTTGACATAAATGCATCTTATTAAGCAGTGTATTTTTCGACTTAATTTTCAAGTTGTAGTGCTAAAAATGTTTCAGTTACAATACAATTGAGAACTAACGATACCAATGCAATAATTTCAATAATTACCTCTTTAATTTAGAATCAAGTAAATCTGGTTTAAATGATGAAACCCTCATTTGATGACGGTCACATTGCAAATTCTCATCTATGTCGAACATATTTTCAAGCTTCAACTATGAGCAGAGTAATCTGGAAGCTTTTAAATTTTGATTGTACCATTAAGATTGGATGTAAATATAAATGAATTACGCTTTTATGCTGTGCTCATATTGCCTAGTCCAGCTGCCTGTAGGCGCATAACCTAATTATAACGTAATGAGAAGAAGGTGAGGGTCTGAATGCGGTGTTGGAAGCGATGTGATGCGTAAAAAGTGGGTCAGGAGCAAGCGATATGGGCCAAGGCAGAAGCAGTCGACAGTTTTCACTCACTCTAGACATACTTCTCAATACTTATAAAGTAGTATCATCAACTTCTCTAAGTGAATATCGAAATCGCACAAGTGTAGTTGGTCAAAAAAGTATTTGGTTTTTGCTTGAAGGGAAGGAAACAGAAAAGTAGGAAGTTAAAATGATAGCAGCAGCCCAAGATCCGTTCTGGACAGAGTAGGATTCAAAATATTCATAAGTAGTTCACAAAATAAGTAAACACGTTCCAGGAGATTCTAAAATTTAGTTTCCAAAGTGAAAGGAATGCCACTCTATGGAAAAATACTATGCCACTCTATAAAAAAATTTAAAATATTTGAATCAACATAACATTAGATTCCAATATAAGAAGAAGATAATGATTAACCACCACACTTAATTTGTTTATTGAGGAAGAACTAAAGTTTAAAATTATTGGTTTAAAAAATCTGTAGGTCTGTTGACATGTTGTTTACTCCCACCATCCTAAACCGCATTCGCTGTTTTTATTCTTTATAGAATTGTAAAGCTTTGAAGAAACTAAAATATGATGAACTTAAAAAGAGCACTTAACCACTTTAATATTGCCCCTAAAAGAGTAAATTGAATTATTGTATTGAAGCGTACTATTGTCGATGCTAGGTGGCGACACCGTACTCACCTAGCACTTTATTATAGTGCACCAACTACCATGGTTATTAGCAATTATTATTGCGACTGGATCCAGTGAGAATAGCAGGATTTGAACCCGTGTTTTGCTGTCATTACTGCAGCAAGACGAATTATCAACTGAGCTTCGGAGTGGGAGAGTAAGATGCAAACAAATTCATTAAAAGGTTCTATTTCAGTTGATGTCCTCTAGAATTCAGACAGACAGACAGTTTAAACTTAAAGAAAGTAAAGTTCAAGAATAGATAAAACGCAAAATAATTCCGAATAAATAAACCACAAAAAATGCTTTCATTTGTCCTCAAAATCTTGTTCTCTCAATGAAGAAAGTAAGGCAAATTCCATCTTTTTTACATTTTACGCAGCAAACGTTCAAATCCACAAACTTTTTATTACTCGTAGATTTGTTCAAGGTTTAGATGTACAGAGACAATAATAATAATGTCTTACAGATGCGGAGTCACGCATAACCCATTTTTAATCTTAAACGTTTTGTAGGTTAGTAGTAGTTTAGGATCACCATATTTATATTGTTGTCATTATTATAACGAATAGCTAGTAGAAAATGTTAATGTTTTTTTTGCGCACTTGAGTATTTCAAATCTATTCATCTCCTAGCGTGTTCATTGTGCTCAATCGTTTTTGTTGTCTGGCAGTTTACACTGAAAGAGAAAGTAACCCATTGACATAGATCAGCCGAATTCCTTTTCCTTCCGAACTCTCTTTGCAGATCTAAAACGGCTTCGTTATCGTGCTGGCCGCGTTCTCGTTTCCATATTTTCATTATACTCGATTAACATCAGAATCAAGATCATCCAGCTTGCAAATACCATGATGGTACATTCAGCCGGTCCGCACCGAATTACGCAGCTCAAGAAGTGAGAGTTTGTGAGAGTTGCGGAGAAAAGCGAAAGCAGTGTCTTTGATTTATGAGGTGGGTCACATGTTTAAATTACAAATATGTTTAATCAGCTTGACTGCGGATATTATTGTTGGCATCCATTGTTTGGGATTAACCTTGAAATGGTGATATCGGTTTGTTGAGCGAAAGTGGTTAATCAGAAGTAAAAATTTAATGCGTGGGTTATGCGCCAAATACGTCAAAACTTATTACAATACATTTATTTCAACGACAACTATTTCACAACGAAGAATTCAAGTTTCTAGGTTAGCAGTACTTCCATCTTAAAGCGTTTTCACTTAATTACTTCTAAACTATAGGTTCCAGGATTCCATTCAAGTGTCATTTTATTGTTGGAAAAAATCTCAACAACAATCTCATCAAAAGCCCGATTAGTGTTTGTTTAAAAATCAACATTAAACAATAATATCTCGAAAACGAATTATTCTATAAGCCTGCCGAAGCTCTTTGAACAATCATAGTCTATTAATTGTTTGGTTCTTAATTGTTTTTCGTTGGAATGCGCACAACATGTGAATGAAATGACCTTAAGTTGGTACCCCGTAACAGGTTCAGCTCACTTCCTCGTTGGTTGGCGGTAATGACAACGACGATTGCGTTGCACTCGCAACCTTCGGCATTGTTTTTATCACCAATGGAAATGATTTCCACCATTTAACATAAAAATTATAAATCTATTGCATTATACTATTAAATATTTTTTTCTTGACTAAATCCGATTCCCATTGACTTAATGGTTTCAACTTTTGCTTTCTACCTTGCAAGTTAAAGAAACATGTATTGTTCAAAGAAAGCCATCTTGTTTGCTCGTAAAGCCCATGACATCCGCCACCCTTGACTTATGTCTCTAGTCATCAAAATGAGTTCCTGAATATACAGTACTCTTGATTAAGGCAACTTTAGTAATTCTATTTATAATTCCTTCAAAGTTGAAACCAATTTGCTGGTTTCGTTTGCTCGAAAGTGACCTTGTCATAGCACGAACCTATGCGTACTGTTATTTCTAAAAGTGTAGATTTTATAGTTTTGTTTGTGCAGTAGCCGTAAGCGCAAATTGAAATGCATTTGCCATATTTTTCCACCGCCTGCATTTATTTCGAGAACGCATTGTCGCCCGTAGGCGGCGCGACGGGTGCTCTCTTCCGGATTCGAATTCGATGCGAATTGCGTAGCCTTGATCGTTGAAAATGGCAAGATCAGACGTGGTAATAAAGTCATAATCATGATGATGTGTGCGGCGGACAAGAAGACATGTTGTGCATTCATTTGGTTTTATGATTTCTAATCATTTAGTTAGAATGGAAAAGTGTCTAGTCTGCGATATACCGAGCGAAGGTTGATGCTGATGTTGAAAAGATGGCATTTCATATATGCGCACTGTTTAGTTTAGTTTAGTAATTAGACAAATAGTCTCTCTGTTAGAAGGCATAATTGATGGATATGGTAAAAATCAAAAGAATAAAAGAGTATACTACTAATATAGGAAGGAGATTTGGAAAAAAATGATGCTTTAAATGATGAAACTTGTGAAAACAATTTTTATTTATTAATATTTCTGTCTTGTTTTAATTTATTAATAATTGCTTTATCAATTGCAACTCTTTTTTAACAGTGAGGTGATAAAGATGGCGCATGCGCAAGTTTCAAGGGAGATACTACAAACCGCTTAGACTTAAAAACTTGACTTATTAAATTTATATCGCAAAAATGAGTTAAAAATACTAACACTAGAAACTATTCTAGTTTTTTAGTTGATTTCTATGGTGACATTTGGCCTATTGTTTATAATTCATGAGGTCGGCATTTTTGATAATTTCCCGATCTGATCTTATCTTTATCACAAATTGCGTTATGCGTGAATCAAGGTAGCTCAGTCCTTAAAGAATTTTTAATCCAAATTTCCGCTTGCGAGTTATCTAGTCCATTTGACGCTTTTACCGTTACTATGTTTAAAATGTTAATCAGTTTCAATTAAGATAATAGTGGGTGTAGATGCAGGAAATACATAATATGCTAATTGCACTAGAACTTCTTCAGACTTTTCCCGATTCGCTGACATTTGCCATTTTTTGCGACTAAAGCGCGGTGTGCTAACGTCCTAGGTAAATGTCAAGATCTTTGTTAGAAAGATGTGCAACATTTCAAGGTCAATCCGCCTTCGCAAATTTGCAAAAAAGAATACGATATCTACTTTCATTTTCGCCTAACCAATGATTTCTAAAATACCGATGAAAGGGCAAGACGGAGGCATTTGATGTAGAGTTTGAACAATAGTATAGATCTGCGGTATTGAAACTGGGATATTTAATTCTTCGTATCATCAAATGTAAGTTTTTTTGAATAAATTATTAATTAGTCTATTGTAAAGAGACGGTAGAAATATGTACAGGCATCAAGCTGTTGATAATCAAATAAGTCGTTCATTGAAATTATTGCTTGCTGGAGTTTGTTGGCGAACAATTATTCAGATTGCAGATTGAAAAATGTTCGCAGAAGTAGTTTAGTAGTGGCTCGTAAATGGAAAACTACGCAGTTACATTCCGATTACAGTTCGGAGCGCCTTGAACTTTCGTTTTATTTTCAATCACGATCTACGTAACTTTCGCACCGCATGCATCAGATGCAGATCGAGTCTGTCATTCTCGCCATCTAAATTTATTCATGCAAGTTTAATGTTTTCCTGGTTTGAATGCTCACAAAATTTACCTTGATAATTTTCAAACCTTTTCACCTTGTTTATCACTCTTGTTTATCGAATTCCGCCTCTATTCGGCATACTGCAATTCATATATATTTGATTTCGTAAGAATGCTCCCATGAGCTAATATAATCGATGTGACCCGATTATTATCAATCCCTGTCCATCAACTCAATGCTCTCCATTACACTCCAGCTTCAACATTATGCGGAAAACGAGCCTGTCCTTGCTCCAATTCACACTCGCCTCACGTTGCACCACCTTCAACGGCCTGTCGGTTGTTGATGGTCGTGAACTAATTTCGCATTATGATCCACTGACGACTTTCCGGTTAGTGGTGAATTGTCAGTGGAAAAAACTGTGATATTAAACAGGACAATGCAAACTGTTTAGTTATGGCACAATGAAGACAAGATAGGACTTGCGCTAATATCTTGAGAAAAGAAAAAACTGTTGAATTCGTGGTACTTATTGAGCGGTACTAACCTGGCAAAAGAAACCATTTATTAAAAAATTTGAGAAATGAAGAAAAAACTAAAATTATTTAGCATGCTTAAACATAAAATGGCTTCTAATTATTTGATGGATTGCAAATCAATGAACTTTCAATCATATTATAGTTCTTTCTATGTTGTTGCGTATCCATTTATTTATTGTAATTAATTTTTGAGGAAGATACACTTCTTTAAGCATTTCAGTTTATAAGCGAAAGTTTTTGATAGTTTCACCTACTTACCGTAACTTACTCTTACTCTCTTCATGAAAGTTTGACACTCACGCTACTGATCTACTACAGTCCTAGCTCCAAAATACATTACTAATAACAAATTTAGGTTGACTAATTAATGGCTTTCGTGCTTCCACACTCTTGAACTACTATAAACTAGTAGCTGATACATATCTATCAGGTATTTCTGTATACGATATGAGCATGATAGAGGTATAGTAATGTATTGTTTAATTTTAGAATGCGGCAGTGCTACGAGCTCGCATTGTGCAACAGCGCAACCTTGACCGTCAGCGCACTCACAATTGAACTAACTGTGAGTTTCCCATTTTCTATGTCAAATTTATTTCGTTCCTACAAATTGAATGTTCATGCCGTTATATTGTTTATTGTACAGTAGATACATATTGTGTAGATTTAACACACTGGAATGTTTGCAATAGTTTATGACTTTATGAGTTTGATACACGGTGGATATAATAGAACAAGAATTAGTCAAAGTAAATTTCGTAATTAATTTCTTGCGAGCTATGTTTATGTAGATTTTACTGCCGATATAATTGTTTACATTGCGTTTAGATAGTTGGCATTGTTGGATAAAGTCTTTGGGTTTAATTAATTTTAATTAATGTTGCTTTGTGTGCTGGATAATTTTAGCAGTGATTGTCTTCTTGAATATTTATTTAATTTATTTAAATTATATGTTTGAAAGTTTTATAGTTGGTTGGTTTTTGTGGATTAATATTGTATTAAAATAGCTTGGCTCTCGTCCGGCCCGGGTAGCTCAGTCGGTAGAGCATTGGACTTTTAATCCAAGGGTCCAGGGTTCAAGTCCCTGCTCGGGCGACCTCTCATCTTTTCTCAAATTACAAAAGAGTTTTCAATCCGTTGATGTTAATTTGCTTCATAAATTATCTTCGTTTTCTGATTTAAAAATTACAAATCCCTTTTTTGTTTCGTTCATAACTCGTTTAGTTTTTATGAACGAATCAAATCGTGCCTTGGCGGCGGTTGCAGGCCGCCAATCACTGTCTCTGTCACTCGCCGCCGCGCAAAGGTCAAGGACGCGTACGTTCGATATCGAACCACGGTACACGCACACACCTCTCGCCGCCTACATGCAGCCGCCGTCGTGGGTTGGCTGGCTGCACTCAGCGCGTGCGCGCATTTCGCCGCCACTGCCTCTGCTCAATGCCAAGGCCACGCTCGGTCACGGGTAAGGTCACCTCCGCCGCCACCACGGCCACCCTCCGCCCTTCCACTCACCCCAGGTATATTCCACGTATCTACTACCCACGCGCGTTAAATTAACTTCGTGGAAATTTACTTATTGTTGATGTTTATTATGTTTGTAGCGTAGCTGGAGATAAATAGATTAGACCTAATATGAAGGGATTATATTGGAGATGACAATGTATTAAGGTTGCTTTTGTTTTAGGCTTGTGATGATGACTTTAGAAAGTGAAAGCAAATGAATCTAAATAAATTGAGTAAATAGTGATGAATTGAATCTATTTGTTTGTTAATGTTGCATGCGCATAATTTTGCTTGTATTTGTCATTTATGAGACGTCTAGACGCTTCAATAACAATTATATTAGCTGACCATCTTCTTCAATGTATTCCACGGTCATCCATAGAGCATAGATGTCATGGAGTTGTATCGTTATTTCCAACATCAATAATTTAACAGATATGAATTAATAATTGTTGTACGGGGAATCATTATCTTGGAGCTCTCAGAACGGGAGATTGAACTTTTAGTCCAAGGGTCTAGGATTCAAGTTCCTGCTTGAGTGTTCGTTCTTCTTTTTTTTTTTACACAGACCCAACATTGGTGTTGCAATTATGTTAATATTTAAAGGACTTCAATACTATGCCACCCCTACAACCATCATGAGATTATGAGAGCAATTTGAAAACACCGCTTGTAATATGAGACTTTGTTGAATAGTATGTACATTTGGTTGTCAGGTTTTCTTTTTTTGGTAAGGTAAATTTGAAACTTAACTTAATTTCTATCTGGGATTTTATTTCAAATTGTTGAGATGATTGAATCTTGATGTTCCTTGAAATTCCAATTTCAAGATCCAAGAGGTTTATAAGCACATTGTATAAAATTAGGTTTCAGTTGGTACTATTTTTAGTTCAAACCCGGCGCCTTCGCTCTCGGAATAGAAATTCTGTGTGCGCTGTTAAAAAAAGAGCAATTGAGGATCCGACCACACTTTCCACTTCTCTGCAATTTCCTCAGATTTTATTTGTATGTACGTTGTGAACCGAAATAGCTTCCAAGTAAAATAGTATGAGAACTATGACGCGCAAGTGGTTACAATACTAAACGGAAATGAATACTAAGCACGAACTGTATACACTTATAGTTGATATTTTGACAAATCTATTTACAATGAAAACTTGCAAATTACATAATTTTTTAACACCTACGACCAATGGAAACTGTAATTTATTTCTAAATGATATCCAATTAATTATAAGCAATTTGTATCTAGCTATTTGTCGCGAATAAAAAATCAATCTAGCTGCAGACCACGTAGCTGCAGTTACAATCACACCACTACTCTCATTTCAAATGCACATTACTTGCATTAGCAGCCGGCTCTATTCCGGTAATGGTGGGTAAGGTCAAGGTCATACGTAGCAACCAGTAATTACCTCATCTAACCCATTCTGTTCTATTCTCGTGCTATCTCTAGCCATCACATTTGCTTCCCTCGGTTGCCAACATAATCGCTTCATGTGAGTTGTGTCTCAGGTATAGTTGGAGAACATGAAGGGTAGGAGAAAGTCATTCATGGTCATGGCCACCTGCACCCAGGCCTAGTACTGCTATCTATGGTTACTGATTGCAATCAATTCCAGATAGTATTTGAGAAATTCTCATATTAAATTCGTAAAGATCGCTGTGGGTTTCACAAGTAAGTTTGCTGGAATTGATAAATTAGAAACTTTTGTTTGTGGTTCAATTGTCACATTCAAATTTCTGGGAAGTGTAGCGTGGCGTTATATTTATAACTTGGTAGCTCGTGAATAACTATCTAACGCGCGGACATAATACCCGATGACAAACGGGTCACACGCAATGAGTAATAAGGTTTTTAATCAACAAGTACTAGATTTGTAACTGAGTCATAGGATGCAATCTATTAAGATCAATTTTGTTAGAAGGTCTCTATAAAATTTTTATACAATTTAAAGTTAGTAATTTTGTTCTTGTTGGTCCGGATGGCACGTTCTTGCTCGGGCGCTGGTTTTGCAATATCAACTAAAGTATTGTTGCTATTTCTTTGCTGTATCAATTGACTATTATCACACTGACTTAACAATGGTTCAATATCACACTTACGTTGTTTCTTTAAATGGCTGCTATTAACTGCTCGTGGCTTTTTTGCTTCCGCGTTGAGAAGATCGAAATTAATTCAATTCCGCGTTCTCTGAATAATATTGAATATTGAGTTACGCAATAATAAGCATTAATAACAATTCACCGATTGGAATTGTTCGGTACTAAGGCAATTTTAGTAGCCCAATGACATTTTCATCATTTAATCAAATGCACTGAATTAGGCAAGATTAGGAAAGATCCAATTAGAACAGCGGGAACCGAAACAAATGTATTGTGTTGATATAAGTAAACTTTTGTCTTCTGAAAAAGGCATCAAGACGATATGTTTTATAAATAAATATTTTGTAGGTGTTAAAGTTAAGTCAACATAATAAATATTCAACACTTCGTGACCACACTCAACGATACTTTAAAACAAATTTATTTGCGCTTGAGGTGTAATAAATTCCTTGCACTAATAAATGAATGTACTTTGGTGACAGTAATGTGTGCGATGTTCAATCAAAAGTACAAAACACAACAAATGACCAGCTACCAAACATTCTACGTCAGTGGCAATGCGCATTGTAAAGATGGTAAAGTATGTGCTGTCTGTTTCTGTTTCGTTTCACTTGTTCCCTGGTATGAGACGAGTGGCTTTTGATTATTTATTAATTCCGTGAACCATTGCCTGTTTGTCGGTGGTGGTAGCGTCGCGACGCGTCCGAAAATAAAACAAGGTCAAGTTTAACAAGGTCGGCTGTTGAGAACGCGACGTCCTAGGTCGAAGGTGGCGTTGAGATCGTCATTAAATTGCTGCGGATAGCAGAATAAAGAAAGGGGTTGGTTGATTATGGAAGCGAAAATACAAAAAGTTTGTGAGTGGGAACTTGCAATCTGGATTCCTAGTTGAAAAGATTGGGTGATGTGCAAATAGCAAGAAATTATCAGAATTATTTCTATTTCACATCACCTGCATTTGCCCTAACACCTAGTGTGCATAAATTTACTTAAATTTTCTACCTAATACGTTTCAAACATCTCGATCATCTATCAAACATTCAATAAGCCGAGCGTGATTTATGCTTTTAATAAGTTACTCTTCAATGACCATATTAGTGACTCGCTGCCTGTCCGCTCGCCAGTTAATTAGATGATGAATGTGACCATGATTGTGATTGTTCTTTAATCGTTTCGGCCATATGGCTCGGTAGCAACGAGCAACCCGACCTTGAACCTGATACCCAGCGACGCGTCTACGTGTCATCGCCGATCAGTAGCATAACAAAAGTGCTTTAAATAACAACAATGGCGCTCGATTGCCTCGAACCGGCCTTGGCCACGTCCCCAGCGCATTTTGCCGGTGCCACACACCAAACTCGGGAACTGCTCATCACCCGTTAACTACGTACTACACTTTAACCACATTCAATGTCAATGTAGAATTGCATAACAAGTGGAGCCTATAAATTTCCTCATTGCTCCCAAAAACCCTTTAAACGGTCCTCTTCAAAAATCTAGTTACATATAGCTAGAGATCAAGTTAAAGCAAAGCAGTATATTTTTAGCAGTAATTGTAGTGTAACTGGCGTCATCATTATCGATTGATATCAAGGTGGCTTAATTAGATAGATACTTGTTTTGGGTGGGAGTCATAAAGATCATAGAACTATTTATAATCTGCGTCATTCAATGCGCACTTGCCCCTCGTCCTTGGCTCGTTTTATATTTTTACCGCTAGTACTTAACAGAACTGAGTATTTCCAAACTCCACGAAATTTTCCACCGCTTGCCTTCAACTGGCCTTGGGGACATGATGGACGCCCACTACCTGAGATCACACTCATACATATACACTTCTCACACTACCCGCTTGACAACACAAAAACTCTTCGGGTGACCGTGAGCGGAGAATATTTTTATGCGCGATTTCCAACGAGGGTAGAAAGTTCAAGGTGTGTGATGGCGTCAAATAGATTAAAATACCAAGGGTATAATGGCAACAAATGTCAAACAATAGCGCAGCTCATCAAAATACAAACAAAACACTTTTTACGAATAAATTTATTCCTTACGCTTAACATTAAAGAGTTTCACTATTGTACATGAAATAGTACGTATAAACCTAACGTGATTTACCTTTGGATTTATTTTTGCTTCTATTTACAGGTGGCCTACCTTTACCCCTTTTGCCCTTAGCTTTTTTTGCCCGTTGTTTGGCATTACGCATATCCTTCTTCAGACGTGGATCAACAACTTTGTAGTGTCCTTGCACACCAGCAGGACGTGCCATACGTCGACCAGCTTGATGCTTCTTCGCCACAACGTACGTAACTTCTTTTTTGGGTTCAGCCTTCGCCTTTCTATATAGCCTGAAATTAAAATATATATAACATAGCTTTTATCTCTAAAAATGTTACTAGAAAACATACTGCTTAATTTGTTTCGCCTTTTCACGGTCCGTAACATCAACATTATCAACAAGTGCCTCAATCTGCTTCTTCGCCTTCTCAAGTTTCTTCATGGCCCTACGCTTCTTACGCGCTTTTGCTTCAATCACCTTTTTGATAGGCCTAACATTTAACTCCTCCATTCGTTTCTTGTAATCATCTACCAACTCCTTAGGAACTGGTGCTTCTACATGCATGTGCTCCTTCTCATCATCAACAAACCATTCAGGAAGATTAGAATCATTGAATGCATATCTATTCCATCCTGCGTCAACTAAATCCCTTTTAGCTTTCTTCGAATTGATCATTATAGTACCCAACGCTAAATCTTCAATAGTCATCTTTCGCTTCTTAACATCGGACTTGACAACTTCAAATCCGTTCTGTTTCATTTGTTTGCTCTGTTTTTGCGAGACAACAGATTTCTCTACATCATAATCGGAGTCAGAATCGGAGTCACTATCAGCGTCAGAATCTTCCATATCATTTTCTGAGCCACAGTCACTGTCAGTAGTTTCGTGTTTCTTTTTACCTTTCTTCGTAATGTTTTTATTCAAAGGCCCTTTTACAGTATCCTCCCCTACCACTTTAGCTCCTTTTCGTTTGCATTCCTCGATGATTTTGTCTAAATCAGCATCTTCATCCTTTTCATCAATCAAATTCTTAAAAATATCTCTCTGAAAGAATAACTGCGCTTTACTGGCACGTTTTTCTTCTGTAGTTCTGTAATCTAGATCAGTAATCAATGGATTATCTGATTTACGTGCTTTCTTAGATTCTCCCTTCTTTGTAGTCAATTGATTATCCTCAGCGTCATCTTCCTCATCACTGAATCCCAGCCCTTCATTGTGATTCTCTTCGTCTTCTTCATCACTCTCCATTTCCAATTCAGAATCCGAGTCCTTATAGAATGTGCCCGTTGAATCAAGATGTCCTTGATCCTTAGCATATCGTTCATATTTCTTCGCAACCTTCACTTCATCTTCGATCTCAAGCGCAACATCAGGATCTGCTTCCACTATCAAATTCATGTCAGTTTGATTTTTGATTATATTAAGACTGAACATCTCGTCATTTTCGAGGGTAGGACCTTCATCAGATTTAAGCACCATTTTAAGATTGAGGCGTTCATTGAGTTTCTTGCGTTCTTTCTGAACTTTCTTCTTCTTGCGTTTCTGCTCGCGTTGTTCTTCCTTTTCAACTTCTGAAATTTGTTGATTGATTTCTTCCTCTTCATCATCATCCCCATCCTCATTTGCTTCTGGCACAGCATCATCCTCATTTCCTTTAGGGCCCTCCTTCTGTTCATTCTTCTCCTTGACAAATTCTTCATGCAAAATCTTCCACCAGTTCAATAACAACCTCAAATCCTTTCTGCCCAACACTTTAATATCTTTACAACATTCTTTAATTTCAGCTGTCGTTTTCTCATGCCCTTCAATATGTTTATCATCAAAAACAATCTCAGATGCTCCTTGCAGAGCTTCAATTCCAGTATCAGCCTGTATGAACATAGAAACTGGTAGTCTATGATACAGTGTGTAGTCATTTTCCGGATAACCTTGAGCTTGCTTCTTGGTTTTCTCAGGATGGAAAATATTTAACCTACTTTCTGGTTCTAAATCCAGCTCTGAGAAAACATACTTAGCATCCATGAATTTAGCATCAATTTTTGCTGGTGCCATGTAATATTGACAAACAACAAAGATTTCGGCGGATTCATTACGTGAAGCTTGTGGTTTAGTAGCGTGAACTTTCCGAAAGAATTGCTTAAGAACCCAAATTAATGGATGATAATCTTTAGATCTAAAAACTTTGGTGATAAACCAACCACCTTGGCGTAAAAATTGCGTTGCTAATTTCAGGGCACTTAATGTGAGACAAGCTTGTTGATATGCATCATGTAGCCAGTTTTTTCCTACATTTGGTGCACCATCATTGAGGACAACATCAGCTTTCCATGTCTGAAGTTCTTTTGTGAGTGCTACTTTACACTTTTCAGTAGTGATATCTTCTGTAAGACATATACAACCAGGCACAGGTTTGATTGGATATAAATCAATACCTAAAAAATAATTTCAAGTTAGTTTATATCCAAGTAATATGTATATAAAAATAGTGTACTTCAGAAGCAAGTTAATTTTAGCCTTACCTATAACAATGCTTGATACTGGCATATTCTGTTTAGCAACCTGCATCCATCCTCCAGGTGCTGCACACAAATCGATACATACTCTGGATTTTTGGAGGAATTCAAACTTTCTATTAAGCTGAATCAATTTGAAAGCAGCACGAGAACGAAATCCAGATTCCTTGGCAAGTTGGTAGTACTTGTCTTTACGTTGTTTTCCAATTTTTGTCTTTTTGCCCATTTTGACGGCAGTTTATAAATTGGACAAACTCTAATAATTTGAAAGCCAGCATGCATCCAGACGCACGTGGAAATCGGAAACAAACAAGCCAAGCGAGACTTTAAGGTTACATCTTTAAGCTTAAACATACTTGCCTCATACGTTGTCGAAAGAAGTCGAAGATAATCGAACTCTAAAACTCTTCACTAGCGCCACAAAACAGTGCAAAGAAATCGCATAGGAATAACGAAAAACTGCGAAGAACATTCAAATAAACAAAAATAAATATTATGTTGATATATCTTAATATTAACATTTGCTAAATATTTATTTATAAAACGTTTTTGGCTTGTTGGCTTGTTCAGTACATAATACTAAACATAATAAATATTGAACACTTTGTGACCACATTTAACGATATTTCAAAAATACTTATTTACTTTATTATTTACTTATAATAATTTAAAGAAAGTTTATCTAATTGTTCTACTTCAGGCTTATAAATCCGATTAAATAAACAAATTGCGCTTTGCCATCTTTATTTCATTGTCTATACTTGCATGCCAACATGATGTCAATTGACGTTGGGTAGGCGAATGACGTCGATTAATATTCTCGTTGTTTCTAGAATAAATATTCGTGCGATCATCGTAGGCGAATGAGCGTGGTGAACGTGTGCCAACTTCATTCGAACACAACTACGGCTGGGAACCGTAGTACCCGACGCATATTGTTCCAGTAAAACATAATTACAAACAACAAAGGTACACGTCGTCTTATTAATAATTAATCAAGTATCAATAATTATCTTCTACTGCGTCCTGCTCATCTTCATTGTCCACTACCACGTCAATTGTTCCGTTATTTTAGACAATCTATACTCAGTGTTTCGTGTTTTACGTAGTCAGTCGCAACGGCGAGCACCTTGGTCCGTCAATAATCAAGTCGCCTGAGCCTGTCAGTATATTGGGCTTTGACATTTCATTGGATTTGGGTGGGCAGTAAGAAACCCAGCAAAATTATGGCTACTTCTATACCTTCAATGAATTCGTTCGTTCGAACGTTCAACAATAAATTGTGAGTACATAAATTATTTCCTTTACTGTGTGTTGTTCAGGCAACATGTGTGTGCTGAAAATGCAATGAAAATGAGTTACCTGTAATTAGAGCATATCATACAAAGTATTATAATGGTGTAGTTCACTCATGACATCAATTTAACTTTTAAGTTTCATTTAAAACACATGTGGCATGACTCAGTCAATTCAATGTATAAACAACTTTTGATTATCTCTCTATAAAAATAACATGGTAATTGATTAGTCAATACATTAATTCAGCACTTGTATTTCAGGGAAGAACCAGTAAGACAACACTTGACCAATGTCTACGCATGTCTTGCCGCGGCCACCATTGCTGCCTCCATTGGTGCTGGGCTTCACATTTATACAGAGTTGTTCCGCGCTGGTATTCTCTCCACCATCGGCGCCCTAGCATGTTTCGTCATGCTAGTCGCTACTGCTGACAATGATGGCAAACGCGTTCAGCAACGCGTCGCATATCTCCTTGGCTTCAGTTTGCTCAGTGGCATGGGAATGGGCCCATTGTTGGAATATGCAGCTGTTGTTAACCCAGCAATTATTGTCACTGCTTTGGTTGGAACATCGGTCATCTTTGTCTCATTCTCGCTCTGTTCGATCTTTTCTGAAGAAGGCCGTTGGATCTACATGGGTGGCACTTTGATGACCCTCTTGAATACCCTAGTTTTGCTCACTCTTGCCAACATTTTCCTCGGCTCTCAGCTTTTGTTCAAAGTCCATCTCTACGTTGGATTAGCACTGATGTGCGGATTTGTTCTGTATGACACACAGCTGATCATTGAGAAGCGCCGCATGGGCAACAGGGACTTCGTCACTCACTCCTTGGATCTTTTCATTGACCTCATTGGAATCTTCAGACGATTGGTCATCTTGCTTACGCAGAAGGTAAATGCTCGGAGGTAACCTAACATCCCTTCCCTCCATTCAAGTAATAACATTGTGGATAATACTAATTGTATTTATATTTCAGGAGGACAACAGAAAGCAACGAAATTAATTAACGACTCACACGCAATTCAACATATACTTCTTTCTTCATTGATTGGATAACACTCATCAATACTACAAGGTGTCAGCGGAAAATTGTACTCTACTTATGCCAGAATTACGCGGAACTACGGTTACTTTGTTCATTTTACTTGCTCACGAGTCGGAAATTATTTGCAACTAAAGATTGAAACTATTGTGACCTGTTTGATTTGTGTTGGCGTTGGAATGGAAAATTGTGAGATCGATTGAGCGAAATTTATGCGATAAATTAGCATCTTGGTTTCTTTTACTCGTCAACAACTTGTTATACTTTTGAAAGCCGTGATATTCGGCGTTTTATTTAAATAATTAAGCATTGAAAGCATATATAATACTGTTTAGGGTTGTATGATAAAATTTTGGGTATATAGAGGCATATGTAAAAATTAAATATTTACGTAATTAATTATTTGATGATTAGATACGCGAGAAACTTGCCGCTGCTTTTGCTTTTCGTGCTTGATTAACTACTTCGTTTTGAAATGAATCGTTTTCTTGTGAGAATCCTAAAGCCTCCGAGGTGCACCAGCGAACAATTACTTAAACCCAGGGGTCGGCAACTCGCGGCCCGCTGCAACTTTTTGTGTGGCCCGCCAAAGCATTAACGTAATTTAAGAAAAAATAAACTTACAGCGTGCCGTGACTGATACAAAAATGTCCTGGATAGGTTAAAAATTATTGTTTTGTTGATTCATTTCTTGCGCTACATCTTGAGGCACAAGGGTCTATTGTTTTATTAAATATCATTAATTTTGTTTAGTGTATCTTATCGAAGAGTATTATTTTCATGTGTCGAGCGTATTAGTTTCATAAATTGTCAATCCTTTGTCGTAGCAGTGCTGCAGAAGGGGACACTAAAACCAAACAATATTCAGTATTGCTCAAAATATCCTTACATATTTCGAAATTAATTGCTAATCATAACAAGCGAACAAATGGTGAGTTCATTTAAAAAATATATTTTGCCTGCAAATTAATGAAGTTTGCTCCGAAACGGGTTGCCGATCCCTGACTTATCAGTTGAAACATGCGACGGTCACATTTTTAGAAATGACAGCCGGTGTTGGCACCTCTATCGGATATGTTTTGTTGCATTAAAATTGGTCTGTGTGAATTTAGTTTCACGAGTCGGTCGAGATTTATTAAAAACTAAACTTATTACTTTAAAAGTTTTCTATACGCCAGTTTCTGTCGTACAATCTAGATGGCTTGACATATCTGCTAAATAAAAGCATCCATACAAAACCTTTGTTTGGGAGGGAATCGCCATTTTGGATTCATTCCACTGCCAGCTCTCGTCGTGTTCAGTTCGTACCTCAATCGGTCGGAGTAAAACAACTGTGAAAAATGGCGCGTACCAAGCAGACAGCAAGAAAGTCCACTGGAGGAAAAGCTCCGCGTAAACAGCTTGCAACTAAAGCGGCCCGTAAATCCGCACCTTCCACCGGAGGCGTGAAGAAGCCTCATCGCTACCGCCCAGGTACTGTCGCTCTTCGTGAAATCCGACGTTATCAGAAGTCGACGGAGTTGCTCATCCGTAAACTGCCATTCCAACGCTTGGTTAGAGAAATCGCCCAGGACTTCAAGACCGATCTGCGTTTCCAGTCTGCTGCTATCGGCGCTTTGCAAGAGGCCAGCGAAGCTTATCTCGTCGGTTTGTTCGAAGACACCAATTTGTGCGCCATCCACGCCAAGCGGGTGACCATTATGCCGAAAGACATTCAGCTGGCTCGCCGTATTCGTGGTGAACGAGCTTAAGTGGATTGGATTTTGACAGTTTTAGTTAGTTTGACATATAATATATCTAATTTAGTGTGTGTATAAGTTAACAATAAATCTTGATTTTGCATAGATGCTGTGTTTTATTGTGGCCGAATCATCTTTTTTCCGGGAAATAGGTAGACGCACTGCTGCGTGTGCGGGAGGAAAAAGTACGCGTGTAGGGATTTTCAGGTTAGGAAACGCCACGGTTGGTAAAACACCGCGCGACAGATGTTTGAACTGTTTTTATTTGTTGGGCTGGTGCCGCATTGTTAGATATTGCGCAACGTTGATTATTTCTATCGTGGTGTGTGCAGGTAAACTAGTATTTGCTAGTGCACAACATAATCAGTTATAAATCTCGTGCTTCACAATGTTATTGTTTCAAATACGAAATGATCAAGTATATATACTAGAATAGAACATTTTTCCATCACATATGTGAGGTTAAATTAAATTAAAATTGAAACTCTTGTTGTGAATAAAGAAACAAATCCACTTCCTATTACATTTCCAGTCGGCTATTGAGTAGAACTAGCTGACTAATAAACTTGCATTGAAACATAGTTAGCAATAGGACTACTGTATTTAACATTGTATTGTCTACAGTTTCAAACAAGTATAGGAGTAAAAGTCGGCCGTTATCAGTGAGGCCGGGTGGCCTATGGTTACTTCGGTGGCTTCCTGCCCACTGCTCTTAAAACTTCGGGGTTCAAACCTCGATTTTTCGATTTATTTATAATAATTTATTATATGAAACCAATTCAGCCAATAAATTTAACTGATTGATTTTATAAGTCCAGAAAATTATCCCACAATACCCCGATCACCCCTAGATGGGGGTGGCACACTTGCTTTGCTTGAATGCATTTTCCAAATATTTATAAGTACGAAACCTGGAGGATATTCGCCCCACGGCGAGGCTGGGCCGGGGGCAATGCGGCGTTGATTGAATTCGGAATTGCCAGAAGTTCTTTTGGACTGTTTTTGAACGACACGTGCATAAAAATCAAAATCCCGGCCTCCCCTTTCCTCGGGGAGGCTTTCTTTTGTGCCCCTTTTTATTTATTATTCTATTTTTCTAACCTTTTCACCAGTCTTGTATATTTTCTGAGCTCTATTGCGTACGATTATTGTATATCCCGAACATTGAAACCGAGAACACAACTACCTACTACTTTGCCATACACTTATTTATTTGTAGTTCGAACCGCAATGGATCTTAAGGAACTCTTATAAGGCCAATGTAATTGAAATTATTTAAACTTTCCTGAAAACGTTGGCACGGGCCGGGACCGAACCCAGGCACTCCGGGCCAGGGGCTGCGCCGATAGCCACTACACCACCGTGGGTTTCTGTGGGAGGGTTGCTGGAAACTCATATTTATAGTTATTTTTTATGTGTTGGCCACGATGTGTTTAATATTTATTATGTAGATAAGTTTTATCTACATAAATTATAGATATTATTGGAAACCGTTAAAAAACAATGCGAAATACAAAACAATAATGAACAATAATTTGCAGTTCTAATAAGAACTTATGTAACTATTAAAGGATTAAATTACAACACAATTTTGCTATTTAAATAATTTATTTAAATAGCAAAATAATTTAACTTTGTTGATTTACTAAAAACTGTTTATTACAGAGTATTGCGGATCTTAAAGTCTGCATTAAGGATAATACATACAGTCGCATTGATGATTGTGGAAATTGAAGATAGAGATTGAAGTTAGAGAACAGTAGAGAAATCGTTCTGAAAAAGTAATGAGTTGATCACCAACACCTCACGAATGACTGCAAACTTCTCTTGCTGCAAATGCAGTTCGCTAATGATTGATTTATATCATCTGATATGTTTTTAATACAGTAGTTGGTAAGTACGTGGAACAATTGTTGCGCTGGATGTAAACAATCACAATAAACAACGCTCTACCTGTGACCCTCGTTGGCTAAACTGGTCCTCTTTTTTTATGCAAGACCGCTTTTTCACAAAATACAGAGAATGATGCTGCCTATGCGGGTCCACTTAATTTAAGATCTAAGAGATATACTGTGTATAAGCGGGGACTATAATCCTTATAATATATTATGTGACCCTGGTGTAGATCGAATGCGTGCAAAATTAAAAATATGTTTGAATTTAAACGTAATAGGAAGTATTAAACAGTGTTAATTTTTTTCAATTCTATTTTAAGTAAGTTTACGGAGTCAAGTTATTATGTAAATACAGCATTATTTTGTGTAATCGGTAATTTATACTTAAAATCAATAATTTAAAAAGTGGTATGATTTTGAATCAATTGATAAACTTCACTAAAAAGAGAAATTCATTGTTTTTAGGAAACCGAAAAGAAAGTCTGCAGTTAGATTAATTAGGCTTGTTTTCTTGAATGTAAATTTTCTTGTAATGTACATTAGTTTCTGCTTCAAATTAAATTGATTTATGGTAGAAACATTTAGATACAATCAAAAAGTAACCTTTTAGATTTAGCTTTTCTTTTGAAGACTTTTGTAAATCAAGTACATTGCTTAATATATTTATAATAATACCAACAAGTTTTACTGCTTATGCAGATATTTTTCAAACAAACCAAAATATTTTAAATCCATTAGGTACACAGAAAAACAAATTAATTATTATTTGCCATATCTTCAATAAACTTTACAAACTTATCATTATTGAGAAAACTAGTATGATCTCCTGCAAACTCAGTAATAGTCACGTC